>JAXLNO010000325.1:47500-115290 GCA_038087875.1 Malacoraja senta | reverse complement strand
AAGAACAAATGTGCCAGGAGATTGCAGACAGCTGGAGGTCAAATAAGGTTGTTGTAGTAGGGGATTTTAACTTTCCCAATATAGACTGGGAAAATCATAGCGTGAAGGATTTAAATGGGGTGCAATTCCTCAAAAGTGTTCAGGAGAGTTTTAAACAGTATGTAGACGCCCCCACATGTGAGAGGGCAAAACTGGATCTAGTATTTGGAAATTGGGAAGGCAGGTTAATGAAGTGTGTGTGGGGGAGCCTTTTGGGTCCACTGACCACAGTTGGATTAGGTTTAAGATAGTTATGGATAAGGACGGAGAGGGTCCACGTGTTCAAATGCACAACTGTGGTAAGGCCAACTTTGAGGGTATGAGAGAAGGTCTCACTCAAGTTGACTGGAGCAGGTTATTAGAGGGGAAAGGAACATGGGCCAAGTGGGATGTTTTTAAGTGTGCTGACGAAAGCTCAGGATATGTACGTCCCCGTTAGAGTGAAGGCCAAAGCAAGCAAACGAGGGAAATTGAGACGTTGGTCAAAAACAAGAAAGATGCATGGGACGGGTATAGGCAGCAGGGATCAAGTGCATCCCTGGAGGAGTTTCGGGAACTAAGGAGTAAACTGAAAAAGGTGATCAGATGGGCAAAAAGGGGCCAGTAGATAGCTCTGGTGGGTAGCAACAATCCCAAAAGATTTTATAAATACATAAGGGGAAAAGGGTAACCAGAGAGAGAGTGGGACCTCTCAGGAATCAAAGCAGTCACATCTGTGTGAAGCTACAGGAAATGGGCAAGGTCATCAATGAATATTTCTCCTCTGTATTTACCGAGGAGAATATTTCTCCTGGTACAAAAATGCTGGTGAAACTCAGCGGGTGAGGCAGCATCTATGGAGCGAAGGAATAGGTGACGTTTCTGGTCGAGACCCTTCTTCAGACTGATGTGGAGGTGGGTGGTTGGGAAGAAGAAAGGAAGAGGCGGAGAGAGAGCGCGGGGTGGGAGAGCTGGAAGGGGCGGGGAAGGAGGGAGAAAGGAAGGACTACCTGAAATTGGAGAAGTCAATGTTCATATCGCTGGAGTGTAAACTACCCAAGCGAAATATGAGGTGCTGCTCCAATTTGCGGTGGGACTCCTCTGGCCATGGAGGAGGCCCAGGACAGAAAGGTCGGATTCGGAATGGGATGGGGAGTTGAAGTGCTGAGCCACCGGGAGATCAGGTTGGTTAATGAGAAGTGTGCGGAGGTGTTGGGTGAAGCGATCGCCAAGTCTATGCTTGATCTCACCGATGTAGAGCAGCGGATGCAATAGATGAGGTTGGAGGAGGTGCAGGTGAACCTCTGCCTCATCTGGAAAGACTGCTTAGGTCCTTGGATGGAGTCAAGGGGGGAGGTAAAGCGACAAGTGTGGCATTTTCTGCGGTTGCAAGAGAAAGTACCAGGGAAGGGGGTGGTTTGGGTGGGAAGGGACGAATTGACCAGGGAGTTACGGAGGGAGCGGTCTCTGCGGAAAGCTGAAAGGGGAGGAGATGGGAAGATGTGGCCAATGGTGGGATCCTGTTGGAGGTGGCGAAAATGTCGGAGGATTATCTGTTATATTTGACAGCTGGGGGGTAGGTGTGGACCATGGGGACTCTACCCTTGTTACAAGTAGGGGGATGGGGAGTGAGAGCAGAGCTACGGAATAAAGAAGAGACCCTGGTGAGAGCCTCATCTGTAGACAAAGAGGGGAACTTCCCGTTCCCTAAAGAATGAGGACATCTCCGATGCCCTGGTTTGGAACGCATCATCCTGGGTGCAGATGCAGTCGTCGATGTTGCGGAGGTAGAGGTCGGGGATAGGGCCACGGTTCGACGAACCCTACAAAGAGGCATGCATAGCTGGGGCTCATGCGCGTGCTCATATCTACGCCTTGGATTTGGAGGAAATGGGAGGAGTCAAAGGAAAATTTGGAGGAAATGGGAGGAGTCAAAGGAAAAGTTATTGAGGGTAAGGACCAGCTCCGCTAGGACAGTAGGACGGAGGAACTTGGAGCAGTCAATGGAAGTGTCTTAAGAGCAGTCAGTGTTACCGTCGAGGAAGTATTGAAGGTACTGTCGAGTTTGAAGGTAGACAAATCTCCGGGACCTGATCAGATATATCCGAGGACATTGCGGGAAACTAGAGGGGAAATTTACGAGTCGTTCTTAAATACAAGAGAGGTGCTGGAAGACTGGAGGGTGGCAAATGTTGTGCCTCTTTTCAAGAAAGGCTGCAGGGAAAATGCTGGGAACTATAAGCCGGTGAGCTTAACATCTGCAGCTGGAAAGTTACTAGAGAGTATTCTGAGGGATAGGTTACACAGGCATTTGGATGGGCAAGGGCTGATTGGGGATAGTCAGCATGGTTTTATACGTGGGAGGTCGTGTCTCACAGATCTGATTGATTTTTTTTGAAGATGGACCAGAAAGGTCGATGAGGGCAAAGCTGTAGATGTTATGTACATGGATTTCAGTACGACATTCTACAAGGTTCTGCATGGTAGGCTGCTCTGGATGGTTAGATCCCATGGGATCCAAGGAAAGATAGCTGAATGGATAGCAAATTGGCTCCATGGAAGGAAGCAGAGTGTGATGGTGGAAGATTGCTTCTCGGACTGGAGGTCTGTGACTAGTGGTGTGACTCAGGGTTGGGTGCTGGGCCCGTTACTGTTTGTCATCTACATCAATGATTTGGATCAGAACATACAGGGCAAGATTAGCAAGTTTGCTGATGATACAAAAGTGAGTGGTTTTGCAGATAGTGAAGATGGTTGTGAAAGATTGCAGCAAGATCTGGATCGATTGGCCATGTAGGCTGAGGAATGATTGATGGAATTTAATACAGAGATGTGTGAGATGTTGCATTTTGGGACACTGAACAAGGGCAGGGCCTACACAGTAAATGGTAGGCCTCTGGGTAGTGTTGTAGAGCAGAGGGATCTAGGAGTGCAGGTGCATGGTTCCTTGAAGGTCGAGTCGCAGGTAGATAAGGTGGTCAAAAAGGATTTGGCACATTGGCCTTCATCAGTCAGAGTTTTGATTGTGGAAACTGGGAGGTCATGTTGCAATTGTATAAGACGTTGGTGAGACCGCATTTAGAATATTGTGTTCAGTTCGGGGCACCATGTTATAGGAAAAATATTGTCAAGCTTGAAAGGATTCAGAGAAGATTTACGAGGATGTTGCCAGGACTAGAGGGTGTGAGCTATGGGGAGAGGTTGAGTAGGCTGGGTCTCTATTCCATGGAGCTCAGCAGGATGAGGGGAGATCTTATAGAGGTATACAAAATCATGAGAGGAATAGATCGGGTCGATGCACAGTTTCTTGCCCAGAGTAGGGGAATCGAGGAACAGAGGACATATGTTCAAGGTGAAGGGGAAAAGATTTAATAAGAATCCGAAGGGTAACGTTTTCACACAAAAGGTGGTGGGTGTATGGAACAAGTTGCCAGAGGAGGTAGCTGAGGCTGAGACTATCCAATCGTTTTAAAAAACAGTTAGATAGGTACATGGATAGGACAGGTTTGGAGGAATATGGACTAAGCACAGGCAAGTGGGACTAGTGTAGCTGGGACATTGTTGGTCGGTGTGGGCAAGTTGGGCCGAAGGGCCTGTTTCCAAACTGTGTCACTTTATGACTCTAGTCTGTAGGGTAGTGTTAGTGGGCGGGAATCGGTGGGCGGTACGGACTCGGTGGGCCGAAGGGCCTGTTTCTGTGCTGTGTCTTTAAACTAAACTTTAAAATGAGAACCCATTTATTGTACCCCAGATAAACCCACCACAGGCCAACCCACTTGTACTACCCCAGATAAACCCACTTGTACTACCTCAGGTAAACCCACCACAGGCCAACCCACTTGTACTACCCCAGATATACCCACCACAGGCCAACCCACTTGTACTACCCCAGATAAACCCACCACAGGCCAACCCACTTGTACTACCCCAGATAAACCCACCACAGGCCAACCCACTTGTACTACCCCAGATAAACCCACTAGAAACATAGGAAAAAGATGGAAAAATAGGTGCAGAAGTAGGCCATTCGGCTCTTCGAGCCACGGACTACAAGATAGCCTGCCCACACTCTACCCCAGATACATCCATAGAACAGCCCCGTGATACTGCACCCTAGGTTGACTAATCTTTGCACCAGTGTCACCGTGGCTCTGAGCTTTGGGTGTGTGGACTGACGGTCTGTCAGCAGCGTGGGTCCATGGCGTCTCTGGAGAGAAGGAATGGGTGACATTTCAGGACAACGCCCTTCAAACTCCAGAGATGCTGCCCGACCCACTGAGTTACAGCAGCTTTCTGTATCCATCTCGCTTGAGACGGGGTTGGGTTCAATAGCCGGCTGACTTGTGTGTGTTTCCCCTCCAGGTGTGTCCCTCACGTGAAGAAGTGGGTGCTGCTGGCATTACTGGGTAAGGACCTGCTCCATTTCACATCTCACTTCATTGATCATTGATGTCTGCAGGACAATATGAAGAGAAAATCTTCACTGAGGGTTGGAGCACTTGAGGCAAAGCATGAGGAGAAACAGTCAAGTTGAGAGTAAAGGATTAAAGGTGGAGGGAGGGATTGGGGTGGGCCCAGGGCTGTATTTAACAGTCTGTTTGACAGAACAACACTGGTGAATTTATAGTGTCAACTGAGTATCCCGAGCCCAAGGTTCTTATTGGAATTAGAGTGAGGTCCAAGCAGCTGAATTGAGGTTGTGTTATATTGTTCATAAATTATAGGAGCAGAATTAGGCCATTTGGCCCATCAAGCCTACTCCACTATTCAATCATGGCTGGTCTATCTTTCCCTCTCAACCCCATTTTCCTGCCTGTTCCCCATAACCTCCGACACCCGTACTAAGCAAGAATCTTATCAATCTCCACCTTAAACATACCCATTGTCTTGGCCTCCTCAGCCGTCTGTGGCAATGAATTTCACAGATTCATCACTCCCTAACTAAAGAAATTCCACCTTGTCTCCTTTCTAAAGGTGCGTGGTTTTGTTCTATGGCTATGGCCTCTGGTCCTAAACTCTCCCACTAGTGGAAACATCCTCCCCACATCCACTCTATCCAGGCCTTTCATTATTCGGCAAGTTTCAATGAAGTCCCTTCTCATCCTACAGCGAGTACAGGCCCAGTGAGTACAGGCCCAGTGTCTACAAATGCTCATCACACGTCAACCCACTCATTCCTGGGATCATTCTCGTAAACCTCCTCTGGACCCTCTCTAATGCCAGCATTTCCTTCTTCAGATGTGGAGCCCAAAACCGCTCACAATACTCCAAATGTGGTCTGGCCAGTGCCTTATAAAGCCTCAGCGTTACATCCCTGTCTTTATATTCTATTATCAGGGTGCTTGTATTTGATAAACTCGCTGTTCTAACTCGTGCAAAGGTGCTAATCTCCAGATTGTTCCCAGTAGCTGGTACAGTGAGTGTGGGTGTGGGAAGGGAGTGTGGGTGATGAGTAGGGGAGTGATGATGCAGGAGGGAGGGCTGTATATTCCTCGGGCACTGGCACTGGTTCTGAGGGCAGGTGGCACCTCGAGGCTGGGACCAATCTCCTCGATGGGTTTGCTAACGCCGTTTGGATGGGTTGGTATGGTTTGGTTTGGAAGGAAATTTGTGCCAAGATTTGTGGGGGAGATGGGCAGAACAGGGAACGAGGGCATGAAGTTAGTGAGTGTTTGGGGGAAGAGGAAAGAAAGGCTGGAAAATCCAATGGAGGAGTGTGGCTCCACTTGATACAAGGATTCCATCGAGGGGAAAATGTCAAAGGCTAGAGGGCAGAGCTTTCAGATGAGAGTGGCGATGTTTAAAGGAGATATGGCCCCAAAGTTGTTTTTTAAAAGTGGTGGGTGTCTGGAACGTGCTTCCCGGGATAATGGTGGAAGCTGATACGTTAGTTGATGGCATCAAGGGTCGATCATTTTAGTCAATGGGTAACTCACCAGGCTCGGATGAAATGTATCCCAGGATGTTGAAGGGAGCCAGGGAAGAAATTATAGATGCTCCGACCGTGATATTTTGATTCTTCCTCACTGCAGGAGTAATACTGGAGGATTAGATTACTAACATACAGTTGTTTAAAAGGGGAGCATGGGAGAGCCCAAGTAATTACAGGCCAGTTGGCTTAACCTGTGGAGGACAAATTATTGGAATAGATTCAACATGATATAAAATTCATTTAGAAGTGAATGATTTTTAGAACTGAGAGTAAGCATGCAGGTACAGCAGGCAGTGAAGAAAGCTAATGGCATGTTGGCCTTCATAACAAGAGCAAAGAGTTCCTTCTGCAGTTGTACGGGGCCCTAGTGAGACCACACCTGGAGTATTGTGAGCAGTTTTGGTCTCCAAATTTGAGGTAGGACATTCTTGCTAGTGGATGCCAATTCTCTGGATGCTTTCAAGAGAGTTAGATAGAGCTCTTAAAGACAGTGGAGTCAATGGATATGGTGAGAAGGCAGGAACAGGGTACTGATTGTGGATGATCAGTCATGATCATATTGAATGGCGGTGTTGGCTCGAATGGCCTACTCCTGCACTTATTGTCTATTGTTTAAAAGTTGAGTTAAAGAGAGATTGTCAGGATGGAGTTCTTGTAGGAAGACCTTGTCTGACTGATGGTTCAATTGTTTGAGTTGGTGACAAAGAATTGATAAGGGCAGCATGTTCCATGGAGACCATGGTTTTCAGTGAGGTTTTTGGCAAGGTCCCATATGGCAGGCTGGTCAAAAGGTAAAAGGTGAGTGGTACATTGGAACCAAAATTCGATTTGTGGTAAAAAGCAAAGGTTAATGTGGGGGAAGGAACTGCAGATGCTGGTTGCAACTCAACTTCCTTAAATTAAACAGTAGCAAAACAGAATTTCTCCTCATTGGCTCCAAATCAACACTCACTAAAATTAACAACCCCACTCTCACTATTGACGGCACCAGTCTCCCCATCTCCTCAGGCACGCAACCTTGGCGTGATCTTAGACTCAACCCTTTCCCTTGAGCCTCACATCCGCCATGTTGTCAAAACATCATTTTTTCACCTCCGCAACATTGCCAAATTCAGATCCTCTCTCACACCCCCCGCTGCTGAAAGACTCATCCATGCCTTCATCTCCTCCCGACTGGACTACTGTAACTCTCTTCTCTTTGGCATCAATTCCAGCAACATCAACCGACTCCAACTGGTCCAGAATGCAGCCGCCCGACTCATCACCCATACCAAATCCTGGCACCACATCACCCCAGTTCTCAAAGAACTTCACTGGCTTCCCATTTCCCACCGGATCACCTACAAAATCCTGGTCCTCACCTACAAAGCCCTCAACAACTTGGCCCCCCCTTATCTCACTGACCTCCTCTCCCCCTACCAACCCTCACGGTCCCTCAGATCCACATCAGCTGGTCTCCTCTCCACTCCGAAATCAAACCTCTGCACTTTTGGAGCCTTCTCCAGGGCAGCTCCCAGGCTCTGGAATTCCCTCCCACAACTGGTCCGAAATTCTGAGTCCCTCACCATCTTCCAGTCCCGCCTCAAGACCTATATCTTCACCTCTGCATACCCTTAGTCCCATGTTCCCCTCCCCTTTGCATCTCTGTCTTACTGCTCTATTTTGTTTTGTTTATTCTTGACTCTCAATGTAAAGCGACTTTGAGTCCTGAAAAGCGCTATATAAATAAAATCTATTATTATTATTATTATTATCACCATACTGCCCAAGCTGACCGTCTTGCTCTGTTCCTAGGCTGGCCTGCAGGTGCGAATGCAGAGAATGGAGAAGGAGCTGGAGCTGCTGACCGCTGCCTTCCGGGCTTGGCTAGACTGGGGCGGTGAACCGTCTGAAACCATACGCCTCCCTCCCCCGCTGACACCAGCCCACGTCATCAAGCTGCTGGGCAAGGTAACCGTTCAGACACTGGAGGAGCTTCGGGAAATGCTGCCCTTCGAGTCGCTGGAGAGGGTGCAGGTGAGTGTCAAATGCTGGCAGATTGGCCTCTTCCCCCACTCCTGCCTGGTAGTGATGTGTAGAGTCTGTCCGTAGGGGGGTGAGCAGAGCCGTGATTGACACAGGAGGAAATCGAGCTGTTGCTTAACCTGCCTGGGAGTCATTGAGAGAGATGGCATGAAAACTGGCCCTTTGACCCACTGAGTCCACGCTGACCATTGATCACCCATTTGCACTAATCTAATCCATTTGTTATCTGGCGACTGAATAATTTTACCACAACTATAGAGCAGTCCTGAACTACGATCTACCTCATTGGTGACCTTGGATTATATTTAATCGGACTGTACTATCTTTACCTTGCACTAAACGTTATTCTCTTATCATGTATCTATACACTGTAAATGCCCCGATTGTAATCATGTAATCTCGGGCAGATGGGGCTCGTCAGCCTGGGAAGGCAGTCCATCTAGGAGAGGGAAAACTCTGATTTAAAACCTCCACTGCCTTGTGGCCATATCCAGTCATGCAAAAGGCTCCTGGAGTAAACCTCAAAAGGCTCCGGAGTTGGAGCCCCTAAGGTAGTTCTTTGTTGTCTACAACCTCGCTCTGGCAGCTCCTGCGACGGCGCTGGTGCCAAACTGTAATGGCCCTGCTGTTCCTTTGGATGGATCAGTGACGTGGAGAGGGGGGGACGTGCTACATGGGCAACAGCCTGTCCTCCATATGACATCGCCCAGGCTTGCATTCGACCACACATCACCTGCAAACTAGGATGCATCACCCATGGTCAGTCATGGCCGAAGGGGGCCTACTAATCATGGATTGTCTTTCTGCTGACTGGATAGCATGCCACAGAAGCTTTTCACTGTACACGTGACAATAAACTAAACTGAACTGAACTTTATTCTTTCCATATTGTCTTCAATCCCCTCCCACCCAGATTCTCCACTTGCTGACATGGAAGAGGCAATTTACCGCAGCCAATTAACCTACGAATCTGCACACATTTGGTATTCTCTCTCTGCAAAGGCTCTGGCTCTGTGTTGGACAGAGGTGGAGGGGGTGCGTGCCCCTGGTGAGTGTAACGCTGTGTGTGTTTGCTTCCAGGCTGACATCCCCGCCATCCAGCAGATGCATGAGGAGCGGACGGAGCCGGCGTTACGGGAAGTTGGTTGCAATACCAAGGTGCGTGCGGGGAGAGGGAGCTGGTGCTGGTGTGGGAGAAGGGGTAGAGAGGGCACAGGGAGTCATGGTTCATAAGTGATAGGAGCTGAATCAGGCCATTCGGCTCATCAAGTCTACTCCGACATTTAATCATGGCTGATCTACCTAACCCTCCTAACCCCATTCCCCTGCCTTCTCCCCATAACCCCTGACACCCATACTAATCAATAATCTATCTCTTCCTTAAAAAGATGCACAGCCTACTGTGGCAGTTAATTCCACAGATTCACCACCCTCTGATTAAAGAAATTCCTCCTCATCTCCTTCCCAAAGGAACGTCCTTTTATTCTGAGGCTAAGGCCTCTGGTCCTAGCATGGCAAGCTTTCCTTCACATTCTGCCTGAAATGGCTGCTTTTAGTCTTTTTTTGTTTTGTTTTAGAGATAGAGCGTGGAAAGTCTGCGCTGACCAGCGATCCACACACACTACCACTATCCTGCACACACTAGGGACAATGTACAATTTTACTAAGCTATTTAGCCTGCAAACCTGTATGTCTTTGGAGTGTGGGTGGAAGCCGGAGCACCTGCAGAAAATCCATGCAGGTCACGGGGAGAACGTACAAACTCCGTACAGATAGTAACCTTAGTCGGGATCAAACCCGGGCCTCTGGTGCTGTGAGGCAGCAACTCTACCGCTGCACCACCATGCTGCCCCTCAGCTGCTCTACCTCTCAGTCAGACCATTTATCTCGGCACCATTTAAGGCCATACTCTCAATTCCGTAATATTAAGGCCAGTCATCTCGCTGTTGAACTGGTCTCAAGGACTGGTCTCTGTAGCCACTTGGGCAGAGAATTCCCTGCATTTCCCATCCTCTGGGTGTTAAGCTGCTACAGTTCATTGAAGTTTGCTTTCAATTGAATGGTGGATTCTGCGGGCAATTGATGGGAATTTGTGAGGAACTAGTTTCAAGGAAAATTCGTGAAGGACTGGGATTCTCTGAGAGCTGGCATTGATTTGATGGGCTGAAATGGCCTATGTCATAAGGAAATATGAAGTATGGAAAAGTGACTTTTCTGCATTACATATTTGTAAATTTGATGTGTATGTTGTGACATAAGTAGCTGCGAGTAGAATTAAAAAGCCTCCCAACTTGAAAATAAACTTTGTTTTTAATTTCTATTCCTAGATGTTGTTGCAGAAGGTGAAGGAAATGGAATCTGCTGTGGAAAGGTACACAGTGTTTCCAGCCCGGAGTGGAGTAGCAGCAGACCCTTGGTGGGGGGGGGGGGCTTCGTCGGTTGCTGCGTGAACGTCAACGTCGCTTTTAGGTCAACGTGGCTTTTAGTTTAGATGTACAGCGTGGAAACAGGCCCTTCGGCCCACCGAGTCCATGCAGACCAACGATCACTCTTACACCGGTAGTCAGGATTGAACCCGGGTCTCTGGCGCTGTAAGGCCGTAGCTCTACTCTGCATCACCGTGCTGCCTCTGCTCCTGCACTCTGATGGCTTGCTTTGTCCTGTATTGGACAGGTTTTATCTGGGCCAGGGCCAGACATAAAAACAGTATTTTTCCACAAGCAGTAGCTCGACTCAACAGATAAAAGTCTGTAGCCTCTTTTAATCTGGTACTTTATTTCCACATGTTTAAATTATAATGTTTTATATTTAATTGTCTACTGTATATCATGTTTTTATCCTTGCAAGCAAAGCATCAAGGCAAGTTCTTGTATGTATACATTCTTGGCTAATACATTTATATTGATTATTATTAATATAGGTTGACAGATGAACAGAAGCAGCTACTGACTGCACTGGTGCTGCTGGAGGAGCAGCTCAGCCAGACACGGCTGGAGCTGCAGGCTGCACGTGTGGCACAGAAGGACATGGACTCCAGCATGCAAGCTTTGGAAAACAGAATGAAAAGTATGACTGATTTAAGTTTTCCCAAATAGTTTTTTATTTAACTGTAAAAGGTCAAAACTTAGCACTTCTTCTGCCTTGATCAAAGAGATTGAGGTGAAGAGGAATGTGTGGAAAGTATCTTGCCCTCTTCCCTCCCCTTCTTTAACACTCAACTCTCTCTCCCTCCCTCTACTGCGTTCTTCCCTTTCTCTCACTGTCTCTCCTTTTCCCCCTCTGCTCCTTTCCCGGTGTTCACGACGTGGTCTCCTCAACATTGGAGAAACCAAACAGGCATTGGGTTCGATCCAAGGGGCACTCCTGAGCTTCCTGTTATCTCATTCTGACTCTTGGATGTGGGAGTGACTGAACAGTCTGTGACTTCCTGCACTGTTGCAATGAGGCTCAAAGCAATCTTGAGGAATGGCATCTCACCTTCCATTTGGGCTCATGGCAGTCCTCTGGGCTTGAACAGAATTTGATAATCTTGGGTAACTTGATTCCTCTATTAGTATCAGTTGTCCATTTGTGATAATTGGGTTGTCTTGTTTTTAAAAATCTCTATCCAAAAGTGGAGGGCATGTCCATGCTGACCTGCCAGACATGTCTTGTCTGAACAGCGTCTCCACCTGAAACGTCACCCATTCCTTCTCTCCAGAGATGCAGCCTGTCCCGTTGTCTATCTTCGGTTTAAACAGCATCTGCCGTTCCTTCCTAGACATGTCTTCTTGCTCTGCATTTTGCAACTGCTACGATCTTTGCCTATTTTCCTTATATAGAACCTAACCGCTCCTATTCACTCCTCGACCAGATAACTTTGTGTGCAGCTTATCCCCATGGCCACCTGGTTTGACACTATCAGAGCCATCCACCCACCTGTGCAGATTTACAAGTTTCTGTTGTCACTTCCCCAGTTCTGATGAAGGGTCTTTGACTTGAAACATGAATTCTGTTTCTCTGGCTACAGATGCAGCCTGACCCGAGTGCTCCCAGCATTTTGTTTTTCAGATTTATTCCATCTGCAGTTTTCACGCATTTATTCTAACTTGTTTTTCTATATGACTGCCACCTTTCAGTCCATGTTAGCACAATTGCCCTCATATGTGGCAAATGCCTTTTGGAGATCTAAATACACATTACATTTACAGGAGATCGACACAAAAAGCTGCAGAAACCCAGCGGGTCAGACAGCATCTCTGGAGAAAACAAATAGAAAAGTCATTTTCCCCAGAGATGCTATCTGAGCCGCTAAGTTACTCCAGCTTATTGCGTCTATCTTTGGTTTAAACCAGCATTTGCAGTTCCTTCCTCCTACATTTACAGGTTTCCCTTATCAACTCCCTATCACATCCTGTCAAGTTTTGTCACCCATGATTTTCATTAAACCATGTCGGCTACGTTTGATTAGATGCAGCTTACCAAATAATTAGTTATTTCCTCTTGCGAACTATGAGTGCTGGATGAATTAGAATCATAGAGTGATACAGTGTGGAAACAGACCCTTCGGCCCAACGCCCCCAAACCCACCAACATGTCCCAGCTACACTAGTCCCACCTGCCTGCGTTTGGTCCATATCCCTCCAAACCTGTCCTATCCATGTACCTGTCAATTGACCTCTAGTTCCCACCTTCTGTTTTACGTGCTGGGAGGCCAGGTGAATCTCACTCACAGCCTCTTCTACTGCTGGTCCAGGTGCCCAGTAAATGTGAGTTCTGCTTCCAACAACCATTCAGGCAGTGAACCCTTGGCCCACTGTACTAATTGCATCAAACCCTTGTGCCAATTGAATTACATTTCCAACTGTGCAGGAAAGATGGTTACCTTGTTTACTCTGAATGGACCAGTCAGAATATCATAACCTTATGTGTAGGAAGGAACTGCAGATGCTGGTTTACACCGCAGATAGACATCAGCAAGACAGGCAGCATCACTGGGGGAGGGGGGGGGAGGGGGGATGGATGACATTTTGGGTCGAGACGTCTGAAGAAGGGTCTCAATCCGAAACATGATCCATTATTTCTCTCCAGAGATGCTGCCTGTCCCGCTGAGTTACTCCAGCATTTTGTCTTTTTTTCTATAATATTATAACCACTCCAACAATCTACCTGCTGCAGTTCCTGACGACTCTCTCCTTGCAACCTTTCTTCTCTAGTCCTGCCAATGTCGTAAACCTTTCTTGTGCCTCTCTAGTGAACTCCCATCTATCCTGTAGGGAGGCAACCAGAATCCACACAATGTTACAGGTACGGCTGAGCTAACATTTTCCACAGTTCCAAGATGACTGTCCCACTACCTTCAAAGATCCCACAACAAGCTCTCCAAAGATAGACACAAAATGCTGGTGTAACTCAGCGGGATGGACAGGATCTCTGGAGCATTAGATGCTGCCTGGTCCGCTGAGTAACTCCAGCATTTTGTGTCTATCTTCAGTGTAAACCAGCATCTGCATTTCCTTCCTACACAACAAGCTCTCCAAGATATTTCTGTTCCCCACAGTTCAGTATCCTTTCAGCTATAATGTATTCCCTTGCCTTGTCTCCCTCGCCAAAGGATCAACAATTGTAAAATAATGTATTTTGTAAGATGACAAAGATACTGCTTTGCATTGATTTCAATGTCTACAAGGAGGAGCACTGACTATCCAGCTCTTGTGTGTTTAGAAGGAGACGGCGTTGCTCCCGCTTGTCCACGAGCTGCTCTTCGGTTCATCACAAGACAGCACAGGGGAACCACTGACAGAACAGCTGGTGCATCACAAGGAACTCGAGGCCCCCCTCGCTGGCTTGGAGAAGAAGATCCTCTCAGATGCTTCACTTTATCCTGGTCCGGCAATGGAGGCACACTCGGCAGCTGTCAGAGCAGGGATTATTAAGGTACAAGCATGCAAGCAGCCGGTGGCTCTAACTCTGGAACAGACTATTGTATTTCAGAACAGTAATTTATTCATAATATATACAGTTAATGAAATTGGGGCACTTTTGCTTGCAATGTGTCAATGAACACCACATCCTTAAACAGTGCTCCTATGAAGTGTCTGAGAGTCCCTCAGTGTCTAGTGGTGGCCGGACCTTAGACCAAGGCCACTCCCCCACAGTCTCTGCGGTGACTACACTGAGCTTCAGTGTGTCCCTCACACCACATACTCTCACACCCTGGAATGTGCCAGTCGGCAGCAATTCATTTACCCACATCTTATGCAGGAAGATCAATGTTTGGGCAGACCAAAGTGAGTCTTCCGCTGAGATAATGATCTTCCAGCAGCAGTTGACATTTATCTTGTTGTGCGTCCCTGTGAACAGCTCATAGATCACTGATGCACAACTGCACAGGATGAACCATGACAAGAGCCCTTGCATTCTCCTTCTGACCTTCCTGTCAAACACCCAGTGCATAAGGAGGTGAATGTTGTCCACACCACAACCATCTCAATGGCAGCGTGCAGTGGGGTGCTTTTCTGACAGAGCAGGCAGGGTCTGACTGGGAGGGCTCCTCACACTACTGTTGGCGAGTTCCTCTGTCTGCTTGGGGAGCCATCTGATGGGATCCATCGAGTCCTTCTCCCACAGTGCCTGTAGCTCGTTCTACCTTGATCACGTGGTCACGGGTAGTTTTCTTCAGGAACCTTTCTGTGAAGGACAGGTAGTAAGGCAATGTCAAACTGAATGGAACATTACATAAGTCTACACCGGCCAACATGTCCCAGCTACACTAGTCCCACCTGCCTGCGTTTGCCCCAGATCCCTCCAAACCTGTCCTATCCATGACAATGTACTGTAATAATTATTGACCTTGACTCTGGTGGGTGGCGCGACTCACGTCGCAGCGGCCTCTGCAGTCCGTCTGTCTTTTTTTTATTTTTTTATTTTTATTGTCTCGTTTGAGTGTAGTTATAGTGGGGGTTTTAACTGGGTATGTGCGTGGGGGGTGGGGAAACTTTTAAAATCTTTTCCCTGTACGGAGGACCCGACCTTTTCCCTGTCGGGTCTCCATTGTCGTTGGGGCCTTGCACCGTGGAGCGGCCTCCAACCGGAACGACCTGGGGCTCCAGTCGCGGAGCCTGCGGACTACTCACCATCATGGAGCTGGCCGAGTTCGGAACGGGAGGAGCAGTGGTGGCACGCGGCTGCGACCCGATCCCGGAGATTCAGAGGCTCCAGCCGCCGGCCCGGTGGACGGTGACATCGGGAGCTCGCCGGTCCCTGGTGGGAGACCGCTTTTCGGAGCTCCCGCAACGGCAACTTCTCCCGCCCGAGTTGCGGGGTTGAAAATGACCTGGAGCGGGGCCTTACATCGCCGGGCGCGGCTTTAATGGCCGCGGGGCTTGCTAGCGCCCGCCGGGGGCTCCAACATCAAGACCCAGAGCGCGGCCTTGCATCGCCCGGCCGGCTTTAATGGCCGCGGGACTTATTTACCATCGCCCGCCGGGGGCTTTGACTCTGACATCGGGAGGAGAATGTGGAGTGCAGGGGAGAGACAAGACTTTGCCTTCCATCACAGCGAGGAGGAGATTCGCTGTGATGGATGTTTGTGTAAATTGTGTTGTGTCTTGGTTCTTCTACTTGTTTGTATGACTGCTGAAACCAAATTTTGTTTGAACCTCAATGAGGTTCAAATGACAACAAATAAATTGGATCATAATTGTATCATCACATAATCCTGTTGCCTTCTATGCAATAAACTTGGGCTCTCCATCGCTCACTTTTATTACACCTTGCTAATTCCAGATTATGGGAATGGATAAGAGGGATCATTTTGTGGGAACTGTTGAAGGGAGCATTGCCCGTCTGGTTTCTGTATGTGTGTGGGCTCTGCACTCTATAGCACTCTACTGCCCCCTTCTTATCCCAGATTATTGTTATTTTATTCTTTGGTAGGAAGTGAAAAGCATTGTGGAGCAAGCCCTGAAACTGTACAGCGCTGACAGGGTTGGATTGGTGGAATCTGCTGGTAAGTATCAGACAAAAGCCCGGGCCAAGTAAAACTCTGAATGTAACAGACTGAAAGGGTGTTGTGTGGGCAGGCACTTTAGTCATGTTTGACTTGCTCCTGTGGAATGGGGTCTCTTTCACACTGGGTAATATATCCTGAATAGGCAAGTACAAATCTATGTTGACAGTACAGGTTTCCCCAGAGCTGCTGAGGTTCACACTTCTGAATGTTAATTTAACTTGTAACTGCTTCATGTTGCGCCAGCCACAACTCATTTAAAGGCTGAGCCATCGGTGGGATGGCCTTGTCCTGGGGTACCATCGGCCATCTTCATTCTGTCCACTGCTCCACCATCCCTGCAAACACATTGGTTACTCTCTTGTGCACTCTCTCCAAAGCTTCATGCCTTTCTGAGGGCAAGGCAGCCAGGACTGGATGCACTACTCCAGCTGTGGCCAAGCCTGTGTTTTACAAAGTTCCCCATCACTTCTTTGCTCTTGTACCCTGAGCCGTTATTTATAAAGTACAGGTGTTTTTAAACAACATCCTAAACTTCTTTCAGTAAACTAGGCACATATATCACCCGCGTGTGTAAGAAGGATGAGAAGGTCTGATGTAGGGTCTCGACCCGAAACGTCACCCATTCCAGAGACACTGTTGTTTCTTCACTCCTTTTAGAATTGTGCCCTCTAGTTTACATTGCCTTATTCCTCCTCCCAAAATGAAATATTTCACATTTGAATTACAGCTGTTCAAACCCTATTCTGTATTTGCCTCCAATTCCATGAATATCCCCAGTTCACAGTATCATCTACAAATCTGGAACTCCAAGTCATTTAATGTGTATGAAGAAAAGATGGGTCTTATTCTGCCCTTGGCCAATTTTACAACTTACAATTAACCTACAAACCTGTACATCTTTGGAGTGTGGGAGGATACCAGAGCACCCGGAGAAAACCCATGTGGTCACAGGGAGAATGTACAAACTCCGTACAGACAGCACCCGTAGTCAGGATCAAACCCAAGTCCCTGGTGCTGTCAGGTATGAGGTCTACCGATCCGTCACTGTGCTGCCCTGATTTAATTGCTCCCCTCTTCTGTTGGTTGGCCAGTTTTATTCCTTGAAGCAAAGTTTACGTTGCAGAGAAAGTGAGAACAAAATAGATAGACTGGACACCAGGAGATATTTGAGATGAATGTCGATACCAGCTGGATCGGTGGAGATGCAACTAGTGGCAGACAAATGAAATCTTAAACACCTGTAGAAGTGCAAGAAAAGAAGACAGGCTCATGGTTTGAAATGTGGATAGAAGCTTGGTTCTTCTCAAGCTAACATTGGACAATTGGAATTGTGTAGAAAGCTGAAGATCTACTTTAGGTTTCAGCCATCTGCAGAATGACCAGGATGCTGCCTGGATTAGACAGAATGTTAGAATAGAATATTAGCTATAAGGGGAAGGTGGACAAACGGAATGTTTTTGCTGGAGCGTCAGAGGCTGAGACGAGACCTGATAGAAGTATATAAAATTATGAGAGATATATAGATAGAGTAGGCAATCTTTCCCCAGGGTGGAAATGTCAAATACGCGAGGGCATAGAGTTAAGGTGAGAGGGGGGATGTTTAAAGGAGATGTGTGAGGCAAGTTTTTCTTGCACAGCTGTAGGTGTGTTGTCAGGGGAGGTGGTGGAAGCAGATACAATAGTAATCTTTAAAAGGCATTTGGACAGATACATGTACAGACAGGGAGTAGAGGGATGTAGACCATGTCCAGTCAGATGGGATGAGTTAGGCTGACATCATGGTTGGTGTGGACACAGTGGGACAAAAGGGCCTGTTCCTGCGATGTAAATATATGTTCTACAATATTTAAAAAAAATATGTTCTACAAGATAAATTGTCCTTTCTGGTTAGTCTCTAAACTAGGTCAGATGTAATGCTATATGGCTTTATATAATTGAGAAAAAGAACCTATGCAGACAGCAGTCATTGGTTGCACATGTTCCCAGCTAACTGCCCACAAATAACAATATTTTTATATCTTGGTCAGCGGGTAGAAATTTTACTCCCATTTTATGTTACAGAAATCTTTCTCATTGTACTTA
Source organism: Malacoraja senta (assembly GCA_038087875.1). NCBI lineage: Eukaryota > Metazoa > Chordata > Chondrichthyes > Rajiformes > Rajidae > Malacoraja > Malacoraja senta. The sequence goes on along the minus strand of JAXLNO010000325.1, from coordinate 97,240 downwards.
ATTTTTGCAAAAACAGCTCCTTGTTTATTATAGTTGTGTTGAATGGAAAAATGATGAGAGCAAGTAAATGGTTGAGATTTGGGAGGGTACTTTTCCAACCACTGCCACCTGGTGGCCATTCAGCTGTGCATTGAAAGTTTCAGCTGGATTCTGTGCTCCAACCTGTTGGACATTGTATGAAAATTAGCTTTCAAGTTTACTTAAACAATTGTGATTGTAACATTAAATTATTTCTGCAGTTGGACAAATTGGAAAGTTCTTCTTAGTGGTCAGCACTCAAGCAAAAACTTTCCAATCCCTCTGCCAGAGTTTTGCAGTTCCCTGCAAACCTGCATATTTCTTGAAGGATTCATGATTAACTTTGTCCATTCAGTGATATGATAATGATTCTGTTTTCTCTTGTTAGGTGGCAGTGTGATCCACACACGCTGCACAGAGACGTTAGAGACCAAGACTATACTTAGTCTGTTTGGCTTTCCACTGTGGTACCAATCTCACTCACCCACAGCTGTCATTCAGGTATATAATCCTTGTACTGCTGCTCCCTTCTGTCTTGAAAGCAGTGACCTTCGAATATTCTCCTAGAGGCAGCAAGGTACAGGGACGCTATAGTTCCACAACTTCAAGATTTACTGTTGGGGGCACCACAACTAGTGTGTGTCCTCTGCTTTCCCCAGGTTTATGTGAAACATAATCTGTCTGCATAACAGTTCTTCCCAGTCAGAAGAATGCAAGGTATTGATATATATGTCCAAAAAATCATGCACTGGCCCACCATGCGTGCTTGTTCAGTACCACAGTTGTGGGATATGGAATAGAAACATGGAAATTATGAACAGGAGTAAGCAATGTGGCCCTTCAAGCCCACTCAACCCCTCAGTGTGATCATGGCTGATCATCTAAATTGTGTCCCCAGTTGGGGGACTCCCCATACCTTTCTCCCCATACCTCTTGGTCCCTCTAGCTACAAGAACAATATTTAACTCATGAGTATATTCAACGATATGATTTCAATTGCATTCCATGATAGATAATTCCTCTGGTTCACCACTCTGGATGAAGAGGTTTCTCCCCCTCTGAGTTCTACATGACCTCAACTTATCCTCGCTCTGTGATCCTGGTCCTGAAACTCCCCAGCATCAGGAACATCTTACTTCGAATCTTTCCAGTCCTGTTAGAACTTCTAAATGTTGTAGGTTTCTATAAAATGATCATTCCTTCCAAACTCCAGTGAATATTGACCAGATTGTTCTTCATACGTCGTCCCTGCCATCCCTACAGTTAATCTGCTGCACTTCTGATGTGTTCCCTCCATAGCAAAAATATCCTTCCTTAAGGAAAAGTGGGCTCCTTCCATCTGCTTTAACCAAACTCTGACGCTTTCTGCTCCCCATTCCTCTCACCTGGATGTAGATTGCCAGTGTGTTTGTCAAATCTTCAATTGAGTTCAGATTTTTAAATCCACTTGTGGTGTCATATAGCACAGAAACAGGCCCTTTGTGCCCAACACGTCCACGTCAACCATCAGGTACCCGTACAACTAATCCCATTTGCCAGCATTTGCCTGTAGCTTACAGAGGTGCCTAAGTCCAGAGGGTTGAGGTTTTAAAACAAAGAAAGATTTAGAGGAGATCGGAGAAAGCATATTTTGGGTTGCATTTGATCACACTGCCCGAGACAGAAGTCCTGCTGGTTCAGGTACTTGTCCTGATACTTTGTAAATGGTGTGAGAGTCTTGGGGACAGTGTGTTAAAAATGTCTCAGTAACTCCTGTTCTCTGCATTAACTTAATAATTGTCACACCATGAACCAAAAGCAGCAAATGGGCTCGGCTGGAAAATTGTAGCGCGTTTTCTCATTGTGCAGGGTTGACGTAAATGGGCAGAAAACATTGAGGGGTCGAGACTGCAGATTCCTGCCATAGCAACCCCCACCCCACCAACCCATCCCTGTTCCCAAAATAACCCTTGACACCCGTTCTAATCAAGAATTGGTCTATCTCTGCCTTAAAAATATCCACTGACTTGGCCTCCACAGCCCTCTGTGGTAATGATGTTCCTCCTCACCTTATTTCTAAAGGCGCACCCTTTAATTCTGAGCCTATGACCTCTGGTCCTAGACTCTCCCACCAGTGGAAACATCCTTTCCACATCCACTCTATGCCTTTCATTATTCTGTAAATATCAGGTGGATCGTGTCCAAAAATCCAAATCTTTGCTGTCCCTTTAGGAAGAATCAGTGTTCTGTTGAAAGGAAGGGGGATAATTGTGGGTAGAGAATTGTGGGCAGCACAGTGGTAGAGTTGTTGCCTTACAGCACTTGCAGCGCCAGAGACCCCGGTTCGATCCCAACTATGCGTGCTGTCTGTACGGAGTTTGTACGTTCTCCCCGTGACCTGCGTGGGTTTTCTCCTTAGATCTTCGGTTTCCTCCCACTCTCCAAAGACGTACAGGTTTGTAGGTTAATTGGCTTGGTAAATGTAAAACAAAATTGTCCCGAGTGTGGGTAGGATAGTGTTAATATTTCCTGTTTCCGCACTGAATATCGAAATGAAACTGAGAATCTTTCCTAATTTTTTTGTTCTTGTTCTCTCTTGCAGCCGGAGGTTTATCCTGAGAACTGTTGGCCATTTAAAGGCTCCCAAGGCTTTGTTGTCATCGAGCCTACAGCCTTTACCCTAGAGCACATTCCAAGATCCATTTCTCCGAGCGGATCAATTAGAAGTGCCCCTCAAGACTAATCTGTTTATGTGAGTGAAACGTATAGAATATGAGTGAATGTTTGGGAACCATGGTGTTTGTGTGGAGCATGCTGCTGAACATGGCAAGGCATTCTTGGACATTGGATTCCATGTTCAGGGTCCCGAGTGGTCTCACAATCCACGTCAATAACATTAACAAGTTCTGTTAAAAATGAGTAAATTCCATTTCACAGTCCAGAACAATAATCCCTCAAATAGAAGGCCCTCTAATATAATCTTCAATCTTCCATGCTACACAAGTTGCTCATACTGGTGTTTGAACTGTGATTCTGGGTTTTCACTGTCTTCACTGAGTTTTGTCACTTTATTGCACAATCCTCAACACTGCTAACCACAAAAGCTTCACACAGTGATGAAGCAACTTTACAACCAATAGATGAGATTAAAGTTAACACTACACATACTAGGGACAATTTTTATGCCAAGTGCTTTCCTGAGTGGAGGTGAACAATTCTTCACTGGTATTCTCTCAGGATTGAGGATGACTTGCTTCCACTCTAGTTCTGTAGGTATAGAGGTGCCTGATGAGGCCCCTGTGGTGGGACACACTGATTCTACCACAGATGAGAGTTGATGCTACGCATCGTTTCATTCTGTTTGATTGTGTACAGATTCACTTCATGTGCTAAATGAGGCGATGACATTTTTCCAATTGACTGTTTGAAATGAAATTACTTTATATATTCAACCAATGTCTTGCCTACTATGTCAATGCCTATTATGTTCTGTTGTGCTGAAGCAAAGCAAGAATTTCATTGTCCTATCGGACACATGACAATAAACTCACTTGAATCTTGAATCTTGAATCTTGAAGCTTTCTTCCAGGCAAGGGTGAAATTCCTGCTTTCACCAGCTGGTAGAATTGTTGGGGTGACTGGAGAGTAGTTTTCTGTGTGTAAAGCTTGCTAATTTCTACTTGTTCACAGGGCTTGGATGATGAAAATCAAGCCGAAGGGATCCTATTGGGACAGTACATGTACAACGTGGAAGGGGATTCAATCCAGACGTTTGAGGTGCAGGTATGGAAGTGAGTAAAGGATCATTGATTCTTTGCTGGAACAATCCTATAACCTTCGCCTTTTCCTGCAAGCTTTTATTTTCCTTTGCCTCAAATATTTATCTATCTTTTACAAACTATATTTTGCGATATAGTAACTGTTAACCAAAATCTGGCATGTGCCAATATTTGACAGTTCACTCACTGGTGTTTGAACTATGATTCTGAGTTTTGGTGCTGACTTCACCCATGTTTTAGTTTAGCTTAGAGATGCAGTGCTGAAACAGGGCCTTAAGGGCCTGTCCCACTTGGCTGTCTTTCGCGCGCCATTTACGCGACTTGCTAGCGTGTAGGTAGTACGTGGGTAGCACGGGGACGGGCGCATGGTGTGGTGTGGAGGAATGTGGACTTCGTCCTGCACGAAATCTTCACGTGCCAACGGCCTGTCGCGTAACTGACGGCCAAAGTGGGACAGGCCCAAGACCCTGGGGCGACGCAACGTCTCACCTCCAACAGTAGCTGAAGCAGGCAAATGATCGTCGAACTCAGCCTGGGGCTCACAGCCGTTGCAGATCCGGATCCGCCCCCATTCCTACTCCCAGATCGGGGCCAAGACGATTCAAGATAGACATAAAATGCCGGAATAACTCAGCGGGACAGACAGCATCTCTGGAGAGAAGGAATGGGTGACGTTTCGGGTCAAGACCCTTCTTTCAGACTGAAGAAGGGTCTCGACCCAAAATATCATCCATTCCTTCTCTCCAGAGATGCTGCCGGTCCCGCTGAGTTACTCCTGCATTTTGTGCCCATTTTCAAATGACGTCACGTGCTCCAGACGGCTGTGCGGGCGCATGATGACGCGTGCGACTCTCACGGGACCATCGCGCGACCTTCACTACCGGCCTGTTGCGTAAGTGACGGCCCAAGTGGGACAGGCCCTTAGTCCGCACCGACCAGCGACCAGGAATCCCCGCACACTAACACTATCAATAGACAATAGGTGCAGGAGTAGGCCATTCAGCCCTTCAAGCCAGCACCGCCATTCAATGTGATCATGGCTGATCATCCACAATGAGTGCCCTGCTCCTGCCTTCTCCCCATATCCCCTGACTCCGCTATCTTCAAGAGCTCTATCTTCCTCTCTCTTGAAAGTTTCCAGAGAAGCGCCCTCTATGGCAGAGAATTCCACAGACTCACAAGACCCACACGAGGGACAAATGACATTTATACCAACACAATTAACCTACAAACCAGTATTTGGTGTGGAAGGAAACCGAAGATCTCGGAGAAAATGATCAGCCATGATCACATTGAATGGCGGTGCTGGCTCGAAGGGCCGAATGGCCTACTCCTGCACCTATTGTCTATTATCTATTGTCTATAAAACCCATGGGGAGAATGTACAAACTCTGGAACCCGGAGTTGTAAGGCAGCAACTCTACCGCTGCGCCTCCGTGCCACCCTTTTCTCACTTAAAACATATTTGCTTCAGGCAAAGGCTTTATAGAATGCCAGGCTGATTCATTCCAGTAATGGAGATCAAGGTGGCAAAGATCAATCACATGATCCAGGAGCCACCAGTGAGTGAATGGGGATGAACTCAAGTGAAGACAACTAAAGCTTGAAATTCTGGCACGGTGATGTTTTCATGCAGTGTCTTGAAATCCCTTTTACTCTGGAAACTGCAGTATTTACTGTGATTGTCCCCATTGTGCATCTGATGTGGTCTCCACATTGGTCTTTGCAGGGTGTTGTCATTCTTTCTTCTTTTGGGGCATTACCACAGACGTACAACCAAGTTGATCATGCCCAGGATACTGTTTCATAAAGAATATACTTTTTTGTGTTTCTTCCAACCATTTTTCTGCATGATATTTCATCTGCATGTCCCTGCTCATTCATTTAACCTGTCATTATCCAAAGAAGCCTCTCCTAATCCTGTTCAGCTCACACAGCCACCCTGCTTTGGTTAGCAAACTTCTATACATTTTGATCCCTTCGTCCAAATTATTAATGGGACTTAGTTGGACACTTTCTGAAAGTCTAAATACACACCATCTTACACCTGCTAGTTAAACCTTAAAACAAACTTGAATGGATTTGTCAAACATTTGTCATTGAAAATCAATTTGACCCTACCCAGCCTATTTATTTGAAGCTACATGTTACTACTTCTGTATTCATAGATTGCATTATTTTCCATAACTCTAAAAGGCAGATTGATCTGAATCTTTCCATTTTGTTAATCTCTCTCCTTTCTGGAATTTGCTACCTTCTGATTTGTGGGAAATATTCTACAATTTATGGAATTTTGAAAGATGACAACCACTGTTGCTATAGCCATCTTTCAAAATATTAAGATGCTGTTTGTCCAGCCATGGGGATTTATCATCTTTAGTTGCTTTATTTCCCCCAATGCTTTTTTGTTTTACTAATGCTAATTTCCCCGAGCTCCTTCATTCTGGATGTATTGTTCTCCAAAATTTCTTTCCGCATTCACAATGCAACACTGGTTGGAACCTAAGGTGGGCCCTGTACTGGCCTCTTGATCCCCTAGATCTAACCCCAATCATTCTTGTTCCTGCGCCACTGATCAGCTAAGACTTACAATGGAGGCCCTATTGTAGATTCCTGCCCAACCCCCTTCCCCCAATCTTGCTGGCAGCTGATCCCTTCTCAACTGAACAGATTTGCAGCCCCCTTCAGTAATGCTCATGGGTCTTGGCTGTAAGATCTGACCCAAGGGATCAGATGGACTGTCAGTAAGTTCTCTCACATGTGTCTTTTGCTGAAGATTAAATATATTGGGCAAGTATGTCAGGAGTTTGTGATTTACAAATAGCGCATTGTGTAAGAAGGAAATGTTGATGCTGCAGATGCTTCACACCGAAGATGAACACAAAATGCAGGAGTAACTCAGTGGGACAGGCAGCATCTTTGGAGAGAAGGAATGGGAAGCATTTCAGGTCGAGGCCCTTCTTCAGACACGTATTATCGGAAATATCAGATTGACTGGAACAAATGACAAGTTACAAATAGAAAATTGCAAATCTGCAGGTGATGGAGGACTGAAACACAATGCTAGAAATACTCGGGTCAGGCAGCAGGTGCGCAGAGATACTTTTTTAATTGACCATTCATGCAATCTGGTCAAGGATAAACATGTTTTCAGATGCAGAGATAGGGAAACTGAGGAGAGCTGGATTAGTGGCTGAACTACTTGACGTATGTACAAGTTTCAAACTTGCTGAACCAATCCAGATTACAGATTGTAGAAACAAGAACCTGCAGATGCTGGTTTACCGAGGAAAGACACAAAATGCTGGAGTAACTCAGCAGGTCAGGCAGGTCCAGGAATGCTGCCGACCCACTGAGTTACTCCATAGAAATATAGAAACGTAGAAAATAGGTGTAGGAGGAGGCCATTCAGCCCTTCGAGCCAGCACCGCCATTCATTGTGATCATGGCTGATCGTCCCCTATTGATCATGGCTGATCGTCCCCTATCCGAAGGGTTTCTACAGGTATATTAATAGCAAAAGGATAACAAGGAATAAAATTTGGTCCATTAGAGAGTCAGAGTGGACAGCTATCTGCAGACACAAAAGAGATGGGGGAGATATTGAACAATTTATTTTCTTCGGTATTCACCAAGGAGACGGATATGGAATTATGTGAGGTAAGGGAAACAAGCAGAGTAGCAATGGAAACTGTGAGATTCAAAGAAGAGGAGGTGCGGACACTTTTGAAAAATATGAAAACGGATAAGTCTCCAGGTCCTGACAGGATATTCCCGAGGACATTGAGGGAAGTTAGTGTAGAAATAGCAGGGGCTATGACAGAAATATTTCAAATGTCATTAGAAACGGGAATAGTGCCAGAGGATTGGCGTACTGCACATGTTGTTCCGTTGTTTAAAAAGGGTTCTAAGAGTAAATCTAGCAATTATAGACCTGTTAGTTTGACGTCAGTTGTGGGCAAATTAATGGAAAGGATACTTAGAGATATTATATATAAGCATCTGGATAAGCAGGGTCTGATTAGGAAGAGTCAACATGGATTTGTGCCTGGAAGGTCATGTTTGACTAATCTTCTAGAATTTTTCGGAGAGGTTACTAGGGAAATTGATGAGGGTAAAGCAGTGGATATTGTCTATATGGACTTCAGTAAGGCCTTTGACAAGGTTCCTCATGGAAGGTTGGTTAAGAAGATTAAATTGTTGGGTATTAATGGTGGAGTAGCAAGATGGATTCAACAGTGGCTGAATGGGAGATGCCAGAGAGTAATGGTGGATGGCTGTTTGTCAGGTTGGAGGCCGGTGACTAGTGGGGTGCCTCAGGGGTCTGTGTTGGGTCCACTGTTGTTTGTCATGTACATCAATGATCTGGATGATGGTGTGGAAAATTGGATTAGTAAGTATGCAGATGATACTAAGATAGATGGTGTGGTGGATAATAATGTAGATTTTCAAAGTCTACAGAGAGATTTAGGCCATTTGGAAGAGTGGGCTGAAAGATGGCAGATGGAGTTTAATGCTGATAAATGTGAGGTACTACATCTCGGCAGGATAAATCAAAATAGGACGTACATGGTAAATGGTAGAGAATTGAGGAATGCAGTTGAACAGAGGGATCTAGGAATAACTGTACATAGTTCCCTGAAGGTGCAATCTCATGTAGATAGGGTGGTAAAGAAAGCTTTTGGTGTGCTGGCCTTTATAAATCAGAGCATTGAATATAGAAGTTGGGATGAAATGTTAAAATTGTACAAGGCATTGGTGAGGCCAATTCTGGAGTATGGAGTACAATTTTGGTCGCCTAATTATAGGAAGGATGTCAACAAAATAGAGAGAGTACAGAGGAGATTTACTAGAATGTTGCCTGGATTTCAGCAACTAAGTTACAGAGAAAGGTTGAACAAGTTAGGTCTTTATTCTTTGGAGCGCAGAAGGTTAAGAGGGGACTTGATAGAGGTCTTTAAAATTATGAGCGGGTTAGACAGAGTTGACTTGGATAAGCTTTTTCCATTGAGAGTAGGGAAGATTCAAACAAGGGGACATGACTTGAGAATTAAGGGACAGAAGTTTAGGGGTAACATTAGGGGGAACTTCTTTACTCAGAGAGTGGTAGCTCCACCACTTCCATGAGCTTCCAGTGGAAGTGGTGGAGGCAGGTTCGATTTTATCCTTTAAAAATAGATTGGATGGGTATATGGACGGGAAAGGAATGGAGGGTTATGGTCTGAGTGCAGGTAGATGGGACTAGGGGGAAGTTTTTATTTATTTTTTATATTTTTATTTTAAAAAATGATGTTCGGCACGGACTTGAAGGGCCGAGATGGCCTGTTTCCGTGCTGTAATGGTTATATGGTTAATAACCCGTGCCTGCCTTCTTCCCATATCCCCTGACTCCACTAGCCCTAGAGCTCTATCTAACTATCTCTTAAATCCATCGAGTGATTTGGCCTCCACTGCCCTCTGTAGCAGGGAATTCCATAAATTCACAACTCTCTGGGTGAAAAAGTTTTTTCCGACCTCAGTCTTAAATGACCCGCCCCCCCCCTTTATTCTAAGACTGTGGCCCCTGGTTCTGGACTCGCCCAACATTGGGAACATTTTTCCTGCATCTAGCTTGTCCAGTCCTTTTATAATTGTATATGTTTCTATAAGATCCCCCTCATCCTTCTAAACTCCAGTGAATACAAGCCTAGTCTTTTCAATCTTTCCCCATATGACAGTCCCGCCATCCCAGGGATCAATCTTGTGAACTCCAGCATTTTATCTTTCCAGAATAGAAGTTTATTTTTCATGGCTACTTTATTCACAATTTGTCAGTTTCCACAAAGCAAGCCTGTGTAAGTAAGCATGTTCTCTCCTCATCGACGATGCTACATGGAGTAAAGCTGTTGCTCCCAGTATTTCCTGCTGTCATTTGAGATCCATGTTCCCCTTATACCTCTGTAAAACATCTACCTTTTCCAAGATAAAATGCTTGTATCAATGCTGTACGTAATTGAATAGAATGTCCTGAAATCCATGATCAGCAGGATGTTTGAAGTCTGGTTTGTAGCTAATCCATCTTCTCTCCAGCGTACAGTACTTTCATACTGAAGCACAGGTTCCCTAATCTGTCACCATGTTTTTTTGCTTTGTAGAATAAAGATGCTGCCGTTTACAAATTCACTGAACTGCGGGTGAATAACAACTGGGGCCATCCAGAATACACTGGCCTCTACCGTTCCGTGTCCACGGAGAACCAGTGATGTGATTCTGGAGCTCGGCTGCCCCGCACTCTGCAACACTAACAACCTCTACGTAATCTGGATTCAAAGTTGATTTCCCGCAACAATGTCAATTTCTGTCACAAATGTTAATAGTGTTTTAAATTATTCATAATTATTTTAATTCAATATATTTAGAATGAAACATCCTTAATGTGATTACTTAATTTACTTTAATAACCTTTTAATATTTATTTAAACTATGTTTTATTTTATTTTAACGGGGGAGGGGTTGTGTGGAAGAGGGGGGGGTGGGGGGAGGGGCGGGTTGGGTTGTCGGGGAGGAGGGTGTGGAGGAGGGGGGGTTGTGGGGGAGGGTTGGGGTTGTGGGGGACGAGGGTGTGGGGGGAGGAGGGTCGGGGTTGGGGAGGGGGTTGTGGGGGGGGGGTTGTGGGGGTGGAGGGTGTGGAGGAGGGGGAGTTGTGGGGGGAGGGTTGGGGTTGTGGGGGGAGGGGGGGTTGTGGGGGGAGGGGCGGGGTTGTGGGGGGAGGGGGGGTTGTGGGGGGAGGGGCGGGGTTGTGGGGGGAGGAGGATGTGGGGGAGGGGGATGTATGGAGTTGAGTCGGAGATGTCGCCAAACGGAAAGCGGAGAGTCTGATCCCAGCGTAGGAGAACGACCAGCGCCCACTGTGAGTCCCCATCGCACTGCCATTTCCAGCCACTACCCCTCTGGTCCCCCTCGCTGGCTCCCGTGATACCCCCTTCTCCCTGTATTTTCTCCGAGCTCTCTGCCCCTCCCCCCCCCCGTCCGCACACCCCACTACCCCCACAACCCCCCCCCCATAACCCCTCCGCACTACCTGCGGGCCTGGACCGACTGACACTCCCGTCCGCGGACCTGTGGATAGAAGAGCCTCCTTCACACCTACACATTAGACGTGTGTGTGTGCGTGGTTGGGATGGATGGGAGCGGGCATTTCCACGGGCGCAACTAAGGAACAAAGGACCTGAAGTTTGCGTTGAGTGAACTGTGTTGTTAACATTCTCGCCGCCGGACACCGGCGTTTTGTGAGAGTGGTTGGATCCCAGCTTCAGCTCAACCAACGTCGGTCACATTATCCGGACAGACAGACAGACAGGCGAGCGGGCGGGGGATCAGGAGCTGATGTGAGGCATCGGTGATGCTGTGGGATCCTAGTCAGCTGCCGCTGAGCAGCGGGATGGAGGAGGCAGCTCTCGACCCGGGGTGTAGAGGTATCACTTCTTCCAGCGGCGAGTGAGTGGAGGGAGAGGCACCAGCTACCGTGGCCCCCTCACCTGTCTGTCGGCCGCTGACTCCTCCATCCCTGGATCCCGGGATACAACCACTCTCACAAAACCCCGGTGTACGACGAGGACGGTAAGAACACTCAGTTCACTCAACGCAAACTTTAGGTCATTTGTACCTTGCACCAGCGGAAATCTCCAGCGCGGTGGAGACGAGGGGTTTCTGAAGTTGCATTCTGTCGATCGAGGACATTTTCTCCACTCTCCTAGAAGCAACGAGCCATGGCTTTACCAGTGGTTGTTTGTCTAACTGAAACCTCTTTCCCCCACCTCTCACCGTCTCTCCCTGTCTCCCACTTGCATCTGCCCCCTCTCTCTCTCTCACTCGCTGTTACACCCCGCTCTCCCCGCTACCAGACATCCCGTTCGGTTTTTAATTCTCGAATGACCTTTGCCAAATCCCCTGATTCCTTGCGTTTTTCGGAATACCGAACTGGCTTATTCCGTGATGCTCAGTTCCACTTTTGGGCCTAATTTTTTGTAACATTTGTGCTGGGGTAAGGTTTACTGAGATGTTCTAAACAGGAAGTCCTGCTGCCTGTCTTTCTACCTTCTATATGGATGCCAATTTCTTAAAGTTTTAAGCCAACTGCTTGTATAGGAAATACCAGCAACTGCAGATGCTGGTTTACAAAAAAAGACTCAAAGTGCTGGAGTAACTCAATGTGTCAGACAGACAGAATCTCTGGAGAACATGGATAGGTGATATTTTGGGTCAAGACCTTTCTTCAGATTGATGGTGATCGGGAGGAGGGAGAAAACTAGGAGAGAAGTTAGTGATTTCAATCTTCATATCATTAGGTTGTAAACTACCCAAGTGGTAGATGAAATGCTGCTTCTCCAGTTTATGTGTTGCCTCACTCTGGCAATGGAGGAGGCTGAGGACAGAAAACTTATGATGGGAATGTGAAGGGCAGCTAAAATGGTGAGCAACTGGAAGATCCAGTATGTTGGCAGACCAAGCACTGGTGTTTGGCTAATCTGACAACATTCTGCAGCATATATTCCATCAACTGAAACTACGAGAGGATGCTTGCTGTGGCATCATTGCCTCAAAATTAAAGGGCGCTCTTTTAGAAAGGAGGTGAGCAGGAACTTCTTTAGTCAGAGGTAATTAATCTGTGGAACTCATTGCCACAGAGGGCTGTGGAGGCCAAGTCAGTGGATATTTTTAAGGCAGAGATAGACAAATTCTTGAATAGAACGGGTGTCGAGGGTTATGGGGAGAAGATAGGAAAATGGGATTAGGAGGCAGAGATCAGCCATGATTGAATGGCAGAGTGGACTTGATGGGCCGAATGGTCTAATTCTATTCTTCCAACTTGTCAATATGACAATGATTGACATTAAGGCCAGCTCAACCCATCCAACGTTGCCTATTGCAGTGATTCAGTGACTCCTTGACCTTTGCAGTTTGTTTCTTATCTCAAAATCAGCAGCAATATGTTGATAGGCATAAGCTGCAGTTTGCTTTTGCCACTATTTGATTTGTAATCAGTTAATTCAGGTTTGATTTTGGTGAATAGAGTCAGGCCATCATCAATGGTTGATACAAATTAGTGTTGAATGTTACGTTTCTGTGTGTGTTGATGTGGTGGTGGACTCAAATAGTTTGCTTTTATTCATTTCAGAAATTGATATTTTAAAGGGAAATGACTTGGATGTGGCCCAAAAATTCAACTGAGCTTTCAGGATCAATTATAGCTCAAGAAAAAGTCTTTAGGAAATTGTACTGACCATCTTCTGATGGGCCCGTCCCACCTACGTGACTTTTTCGGCGACTGCCGGCACCCGTCATTGGTCGTTGCAGGTCGCTGAAAATGTTCAATATGTTGAAAATTCAGTGGCATCCAGAAAGACGCGACGACTCTTTGGGCGACCGAGGAGACTACTCACGACCATACAGGCAACATGTCGCGGGGTGAAGCCTGTATGGTCGTGAGTAGTTACCCAAAGAGTCGTACCTTGTTCTAGTCGCCGCTGGGTTTTCAACGTTGAACATTTTCTGTGACCTGCAACGACCTATGACGGGTGCCGGCAAGTCACCGAAAAAGTTGCGTAAGTGGGACACGCCCATGAGACTCCAAAGTCTCAATCTGATCAGAAAGTTAACGCATGTCAACAAGATGATCATATATTTGTAAACTACACCACAGTCCAAGGTTAGTGGTGTTGTTTACAAATTAAATTACATTTCATACATTCATGAGTGAGCCTTGCTTGGAAATGATTAGTTTAACAATCCTACCGTGTCCCACAGAAAATTCTTGCCCAATTCTTAGGGCTAACGGCCAAGCTCTTAGGGCCAACGGAATCAAGGGATATGGAGAGAAAGCCGGGACGGGGTACTGATTTTGGATGAGCAGCCATGGTGATATTAAACAGCTCGAAGGGCCGAATGGCCTACTCCTGCACCTATTTGCTATGTTTCTAATTGTTTTGGGATTAGAGATGAGGGGCAGGCCCACTGCTCTGTCGGCTGTGTATTGGGAAAAGTCAGTGGGTGGGGGTGGGTGGTGGAAAGTGCAAGAGACATCCTTTGTAGATTTATCATGAGCCTTCTGGCTGAGGAGCAGAGGCAGCAGCTGGCTGCCAGAGGAGAAAGACAAGGCCAGGTGAGCAAGGTTTAGTGAATGTTGCCTTAACAGGATGACTAGTGTTCAGTTTACAGGTTTCTCTGAGACACCTGTTGCCTTCTCATAGTCACACACCTGCAAGAATTCTGTCCCAGTGAGTTACTCCAGTACTTTGTGTCTATCTTTGGTATAAACCAGCATCTGCAGTTCTTTGTTTCTACCAAGGTCACTGGCGGTTAGGCAATTGTCTAGTGCAGCCCAGTACATTGGTGTCACCTGAAAACTTGTGGATGGAGTTAGCGTTGAATTTGGCCGTACAGTCGTGAGTGTATAGGGAGTTTACTAATGGACTGAGAACGCATCATTGCTTGGCATCGTTGTATTGAGTAATATTATGGAGGAGGTTTCACCTATTCTCACTGCTTGTGGTCTGTGGGTCAGGAAGTCAAAGATCCAGTGACAGAGCAGAGAGCTGATTCCTAGAAATAAATAGAAAAAGCTGGAGTAACTCAGCGGGTCAGACAGCATTTCTGGAGAAAAGGAATAGGTGACGTTTTAGGTCGAGACCCTTCTTCAGATGTGTCTGGCCCGCTGAGTTACTCCAGCTTTTTCTGTCTATCTTCCGTTTAAACCAGCATCTGCAGTTTCTTCCTACACTACAAATTCCTTGGGCTGAAAGTTGTCTTTTAACAGGGTAAACAGGATGGCAGGTTTACAAGTTGCTCTGAGAAACCTCTCACCTTTTCAGCATTCTGCGAGAGTCACACGTCTGCATCAATTCTTCAGTTGCTGATTGGAATTTGGAAAGCTAATCGACGTAAAGGAGAGGGATAGATGCAGTTCTGATGCAGTTCCTGTGGCCACTAGAGATGTAGAAATGCAAAGTTTAGCTTGCATTTAGATGCAATCTGGAAGTCTAAGACTCAAAAGTTTGACAAAAATAAAGTGTTTGAAAAGAGAGAAAAAAAACTGCTCACAAGAAACGCTAAAATCAACAATGATGTGCTCAGCAGCTTTTGAAGTTGAAGGTGGAGTGCACCCATTCACACATTTATTTGTATGATTACAATTGTTCAGTGGCTGTGCTTCCCTGGGAGTGGCACTCTAGAATGCATTTGTCAGACACAAGCTGTAGACTTTCTGTCTGCACAGGGCCTCAGACACTTCACTCATTTTTAAAACCTTTCATTTTGTGATTTCTCTGACTTTTACAGTTGACCAGGAAACAATTGCTTCTGTTCCTCTGCTCACAGCTGAGCTGTTTCTCGTTATGTTGTTTGTGTACACAGACATAGAAGGTGGTGCAGCGGTAGAGTTGCTGCCTCATAGCGCTAGAGACCCGGGTTTGATCCTGACTACGGGTGCTGTCCTTACGGGATACGGAGTTTGTGCGTTCTCCCCATGACCTGCGTAGGTTCTCTCTGCGTGCGCCGGTTTCCTCACACACTCCAAAGACGTACAAGTTTGTACAAGTCTGAAGAAGGGTCTCGACCCAAAACGTCATCCATTCCTTCTCTCCGGAGATGCTGCCTGTCCCGCTGAGTTACTCCAGCTTTTTATGTCTATCTTTGGTTTAAACCAGTATGTGCAATTCCTTCTTACACAAGTTTGTAGATTAATTGGCTTTGGTAAAATTGGAAATTGTCCCTAGTGTGGAGAATAGTGTTAGTGTGCGAGATCGCTGGTCGGCACGGACTCGGTGGGCTGAAGGGCTTGTTTCCATGCTGTATATCTAATCTAGTCTCAGCTAGTCTCTGCTGTGGGGTTCCACAAGGTTCCATCCTTGGCCCCATTCTCTTCTCCCTGGATATGCTCCCCTTAGGACAAGTCATTGAAAGGTACGGCATTTCCTTCCATTGCTACGCAGAGAATACACAACTCTATCTCCCCCTGAAGCCCAAAAACCAATCAAATCTGCTTAACCTTATCCACTGCCTCGAGGATATAAAGTGTTGGATGGCCCAGAACTTCCTCCAACTAAACGAGAGTAAGTCTGAGGTCAGAGGGGAGAGTGGACGCTGGCGCGAATTGGTCGCCGCTGCTCTCTTCTCAAACTTGTGTTTCTTATTTTCTTTTGGTGCTTTTGAAATTGAATTCTGTCCTTGATTTGTGTACTGTGGTGTTTTTATATTTAATTTATTCCGATTATGTGTTTTTTTGTTTTGTTGTGATTCTATGCATTGTAAGGTGTCCTTGGGTTTTAGAAAGGCGCCAGAAAATAAAATGATTATTATTATTATTATTATTATCCTTCTCGGCCCCTCGGACTCAATCAAAATGATAGCAGGCAGCCTTGGAAGCCTTACCCCACTACTCAAACCTCACGTCAAAAACCTTGGCGTGATATTTGACTCAGCACTGAAGTTTGACAAACAAGTCAATGCCATGGTAAAAGCTAGCTTCTTTCAGCTTCGGACGATAGCTAAAATAAAACAATTCCTCCAGTTTGATGACCTCGAAAACATCATCCACACATTTATCTCCTCCCGTCTAGATTACTGCAACTCCCTCTACATCAGCCAATCTTCCCTGTCCCACCTGCAACTGGTCCAAAATGCCGCAGCGAGACTCCTGACGGGCACCCGAAAAAGGGACCACATCACCCTGATCCTGGCCTCTCTCCACTGGCTCACTGTGTGGTTCCGTATAAATTTCAAGATCCTCCTTTATGTCTACAAAGCCCTCAATGGGCTTGACCCCACCTAGATTAAAAGTCTGCTCACCCGCCACACCACCTCCAGGTCCCTCAGATCGGCCGACTTGGGTTTGCTGAATATCCCGCGGTCTAGGCATAAACTCAGGGGCGACCGCACTTTGCGGTTGCAGCTCCTAGACTGTGGAACAGCATCCCCCTTCCCATCAGAACTGCCCCCTCCATCGACTCCTTTAAGTCGAGACTAAAAACTCATCTGTACTCCCAAGCCTTTCTTGACGCCCTCTGAGCGAGGGCTATATGTATGTAGTTTGCTGTTATACTATTCTTATACCAATGTAAAGCACTTTGGCCAACGAGAGTTGTTTTTTAAATGTGCTATATAAATAAATGTGACTTGACTTGACTTGACTTGACTTGACTAAACTGAACTAAACTAACATCTGTGGCTGGAGGGATGGTGCAAGACGGAGGCTGGGGATTGGGCAATTGCCTGGGAGCAACAGTATGAATCACTTGTCAGTAAGAAGCCATTCCAAAAGCTCGGGTTTGCCAGTCTGCAATTCTTTGCTTTTCTCCACCTTGATCTGTAATCAGTTAATGATGATTAGATTTGTATTGGTCACCATGAATGACCAATACAAATTAGTGTTAAATATTTGGTTTAACTGTGTGTTGGCAGAATGCTTTTCATCTTTCACATCGATCCCTATTTCACTTGGCCATACTCTCCTATCCCTTTGTGAGCTTTCTGTCCCATTAATTCTGGTGTCTATATACAAATACCATCGTCAGATGCAATTAGAGGAGAGTGGGAACAAGAACTATCTATACAAATTTCGAAAGACAGATGGGATAAATATTTGTTATACGTACACAAATGTTCGATTAATGTAAGACTATATTACTCGAAAACTAAACTGAATGGAATTGTTCCAAATGTCTCTCCCATCTGTGATAAATGCTTATCTCAAGATACAACTATAGCACACTTCCATGCATAAAACTCCACAAATTTTGGAAAGAAAATTTTCAAATGTTCACAACATTATTTAAAATACAATTGAACCCCAACACAGAATTGATTATTTTTGGAACAATGGAAGCCGGCTCTGAGCTGACTTCGTTCCAAAACTGTCTTCTAAACTATAGCTAGATAACGGCAAAAAAACATACTCAAATTCTGGAAAAATGCACCCACCTCAACGCTTAAAATGTGGATTTCAAGCATGTCTGAAATGTTACATCTCGAAGATATGAGATTCGTCCTAGCAGGTAAATCAGACCAATTCTTAAAGATTTGGTCTCCTTTAATCGACTTATTACAAGTATATGGTGCAACATAACCCTGGAAATTAATTGTTTCAGAACTGGGTGAGGGGTGTGGAAAGATATGAAGTAGGTATATCCCCTTTTTTTCCCCCTTTTGTTTTTATTTTTTATTTATTTAATTGTTCTCTTTTTTTTCTCTCTTTCTTTATATCTTCACGGACTCTTTCTTTCTATTCTTTCACGAACTGTCAATATCCCTACTTTACTTAACTTTCTCTTTCACTTTCTTTCTTGCTTCTGTTACTTCTCTATTATTATATTACTGTATACTACTGTACATTGCTTCTAACAAAAATATTAATTACAAATAAATAAATAATAATAATAATAATGATAATAATAATAATAATTCTGGTGTCTTTCTTAACCTTTCCTATTCTCTCTTTCCCTTTAACTCCATCTTTGTATTTCCAATTTGTCTCCCCCCCACTATTTACTTTAAACGCCCCCGTGTAGCAGTTGCAAACCTGCCTGCCACAATGCCGGTCCCCCGCCAGTTAAGGTGTAACCCGTCCCTTTTGTACAATTCACCCTTACTCCAAAACAGATCCCATGGGCTAAGAATCCAAATCCCTGCCCCCTGCACCAGCTCCTCAGCCACACCTTCAGATCCCCTATCTCCCTGTTCCTGCCCTCTCCAGCACGAGGAACTGGAAGCAAACCCTGGAGGTCCTGCTTTTCAGCCTTCTTCCGAGCTCTGTAAAGTCACGCTGCAGAATCTCTTTCCTCTTCTTCCCGACATCATTTGTGCCGACATGTACTACCACTTACGGCTGCTCACCTTCACCATTGAGGATGCCCTGTAATTGGTCCGTGACGTCCTGGATCCTGGCAACAGGGAGGCAACACACCATCTTTGAATCCCGCCTTTTGCCGCAGAAACCCCTGTCTGTACCTCTCACGATGGAGTCCCCGACAACCACAGCTCTGCCTGATGTCTGTCTCTTCGGCTTTGTTTCAGTGCCACTTGTTGACTCGCAGACCTGTCCGCCGCTCAGACTGGCAGTTAATGATGGATAGATTTTTGCTGAACAAAGATTCAGGCAACCATCTATGACCAATACAAATTAGTGTTAAATATTTGGTTTGTGTGTGCGTTGGGAGGGTGGTGGAGTGAATGGTTTAATTATTAATTTCAACAATGTACATTTTAAAGGGAAAAGATGAGTTGCCGCTAGGATTTGGACCCAAAGATGCAACTGCGATTCCAGGTCTGACAAAATATTAAAAAAATCTTCAGCAAATTATTCAAAATGACAATTCCTGGCACTGTGAATGACACACACCTATAGGGACAATGTTGGCGGGAAATCTGAAGAGAAAGTAAATTGCAGGTGAACTACAGTTTGTATTCTGTAAACATCACCACTAACGTAGGACTCTGGCTGGGCACGGTTCAATTTAACACGTTGACATGAGTGGGCCTAGTGATTGCTTTGTCAATCTGGAGACCAACAACATTCTTATTCAAATGTTTTGGGACCAGAGACGAGGGGCCGGCTGTGTATTGGGAAGAAGTCAGTGGGGTGGGAGACTGGCTCTGGAGGGTGGGTGGAGTTGGGGTGATGGGCGAGGGGTGGGCGGTGCAAGTGGAAGAGGTGATGATAAAGGCAGTCTTTGTGGATTCATCACAAGCCAGGTTTACATCCGAGACAGAAAGACAGCAACTGGCTGATGGAAGGGAATCACAAGGCCAGGTGAGGAAAGTTTTGTGAATATAATCTTTTAACAGGATGGCCAGTGTTCACTTTAC
The DNA here is from genome assembly GCA_038087875.1 of Malacoraja senta. Classification (NCBI taxonomy): domain Eukaryota; kingdom Metazoa; phylum Chordata; class Chondrichthyes; order Rajiformes; family Rajidae; genus Malacoraja; species Malacoraja senta. The sequence goes on along the minus strand of JAXLNO010000325.1, from coordinate 77,624 downwards.
AAGTTGCTCTGAGATGCTTCTTGCCTGCTCAGTCACGCGTCTAAACATTTTTCAGGCACTGATTAGAATTTGGAAATGTTATCAAAGTGGGTAAATAAATGGGGTAAATTCTGTGGTCTGGTGCAGTTCCAGTGTCCACTAGAGATGTAGTAATGATGCAAAGTTTAACTTGCATTTAACTGTAAATTGGAGCCCTTTCCCCTGTCTCAGTCTGAAGAAGGGTCTCGACCTCAATCCTGTTTCCAGAGATGTTGTCTGACCCGCTGAGGTACTCCAGCTTCTTTTTGTCTATCTTGGGCCTAGGGAGTGATTGCTTTATCAATCGGGCTCTGCCCCGGCAACTAAACCTTTGCCCGCATGTTTTGGGACCGGAGACAGGAGGGTGGGCACTGTGCTGTTGGTGTGTATTGGGAAGAAGTCCGTGGGGTGGGATGACTTGCTCTGGAGGGTGGGCAGAATTCTGCCATTGCCAGTCCCTGACTGTATCATTGGGCCGGGGGTTGGGGCGATGGGCGGGAAGTGGTGGTGCAAAGTACAAGAGTAATCATAAGGATGAATCAAGCCTTTGTGGATTCAACATGAGACAGCAGCTGGCTGATGGAGGGGAAAGACAGGAAAAACAGGATGGCTCATGTTCAGTTTACAAGTTGCTCACAGATGACTCTTGCTTTTGCAGAGATCTGCGTCTAAACATTCTTAAGATGCTCATTAGAATTTTGAAATTTAATCAAATTAAAAGAGCGGGAAATCTTTGGTCTGGTGCAGTTCAGGTGTGTTCTGTTGCAAAGTTTTGCTTGTATTTAACTGTAAGCTGGAACTGTAGGACTTCTTTGAATGAATTCTTTGAAAAGAGTGAAAACAATCTCATCACAAGGATTGGATTGCTGAAAGCAACACTGGTGTGCTTGACAGTTTATCTATCTGAAGAAGTATAACTATCCACACTACTTGTTTTCAGTGGCATGACTGTGGTTCCCTGTATTTGTGTGAAACAAGCCGTTGACTTTCTGTCTACACAGGGCTTCAAGTAGTTCACCCATTTTTGGAAACATTGAATTTGTGCTGTTCTCTGACTTTTATAGTTGACCATGAATCAATTGTTTCTGTTCCTTTGTAGAAACAAGAAACTGTAGATGCTGGTTAATCCACTAAAGGGGACAAAGTGCTGGAGTAAACCAGCAGGCCAGGCAGCATCTCTGGAGCACATGAGGTGTTGTTTTGGGTTGGGAACCTTCTTCAGTTCAGACTGAGTTTCTCCAGCACATTGTGTCCTTTCCCTTCTGTTCCTTTGTTCACTGCTACGCTGTTACTCTATCTAGAGGGGAGAATGGGTTGGGAGAAAGGTAGTTCAGCCATTATTGAATGGCGGAGTGGTATTTGAAGGGCCGAATGGCCTGATTCTGCTCCTATGAATGATGAACGTGCTGGGCCCTGGGCAACTGCCTGTTGTGAATTGCATGTCAGGAAATGGATATTCCAAATGCTCGTATTTGCACGATTTGAAGCAACTGCAATCTTTTGCTTTTCTCCATCTTGTTTTGTGACAGTTGATGATGCTTTGATTTTGGTGAACAAAGATTCATGTCACCATCAATGGTTGCCTTCAGTGTTTAGTGTTGATTATGAGGATTATGTGTGGTGCCTTTACTAACAGCTGTTTGGATTTAGACCCAAAGATTTTAATGACAAAAAGCTTAAAAAAGATACTTCAGCACAATTGTTCAATGTCACAACTGCCAGCACTCAATGAAGTCACAACTAGCAGGATAATGCAGGCTGGCAATCTGAACAGAAAGTAAGTTGTTTGTGAATTACAGTTCACATCTGTAGACATCAGCGCTAACGTAGGATGTCACACCTCTGCAATAATTCAAATGATCCAGTAACAACCTGATTTCCCCAATCTACATGCATTGAAATCCTCACATGCATATTGAAGTCACATTGCCTTGCTTACATGCCGATTATATCTCCTGATGTAACTTATACCCTGCATCCTGGTTCATGTTTGGAGGTCTGCATATAACTCCCATCAGGGTATTTTTACCCTTGCAGTTTCTTAACTCTACCCACAAAGATTCCTCATCTTCTGATCTTATGTCATCCCTTGCTAAGGATTGAATTCCATTTCTCTACCAGCAGAACCACCCCACTCTCTCTGCCCACCTGCCTGTCTTCTCAAAAGGATGTGTGTATCCTTGCATGTTTAGCTTGCAGCCTTGGACTTGTGGATCGACCCGCGAATTGACGCCAATGTCCTCGCCAGTCCGGCACTGAAGCAGGGTAATGTCAGCTGGCGATATGACCAGAAAGTACATTGTAAATGAACTACTGTTCATATCCGTAGATATCATCATTAACGTAGAATGTCACACGACTGCGGTAATTCTTCAGGTATTGATTGGAATTCAGAAAGCTAATCAAAGGAAAGGGGAGGGGAAGAAATTCATGTTCCGCTTGCATCCTTTGTTCAGATATCCTGTTACTTGCATCCATCTGTAAAATAACCCAAATTACATTCAAGGAAGTCTATGGAAAGAGAAAGTATAATTGCAGTAGGAAGGGTCTCGAACCGAAACGTTACCCATTCCTTCTCTGCAGAGATGCTGCCTGTCCCGCTGAGTTACTCCAGCATTTTCTGTGTCTATATTTGAACAATCTCTTCCCTGAATGTGCCCCATTGAATCTTTCCTGCATTCTCCCCAAGTGGCAGATTTCATCCACTTTTGCCGCCTCACCTCTGTCTTGTAATATTGCCGTCCTCCAATTTAGAGAGCCGACTCTGACACAATGCCAATTCAAACTCATTCATGATCACCACCACAAAAGCGCTCTCCCACCTATCCAGCCGAGACCAATCGTAGAACAGCATCTCCTCACAATGCCACCGACACACCCCCCCCCTCCAACTCCCGCACGTGTCAGCAAACATCCATATAGCACTGACCGACACGTACCTGAACTCAGCCACCCAATTGTCATGTGTACCAACAGCACAACGACAGTAAACACAGTACTCGTATAGAACGTCATCAACACCAACAAATTGTAAACCCCAATCAATATTAGTGGGAAAAGCCCAAAGTCTGCAACAAAGACACTTCATAGTTTAGTTTGTTTTGTAATGTTCATGAGCCTGATGGTTGTTGGGAAGAAACTGTTCTTGAAACTAGACGTCGAGGCTTCCAGACTCCTGTACCTTCTTGCTGATGGTACGAGTAAATGTGCAACGGAGCCAAGGTGGTGGGGGTCCGTGATGATGCCTTTGAGACAGTGCCTCCTGTAGATCCCTTCAATTGTGGAAGGGTCAGTACATGATGGACTGGGCAGTGTTCACCATTCCTTGTAATCTCCTTTGTTTCTAGGAGTTTGAGAAGCTGAACCAGCCCGTGATGCAACCAATCTACATGCTCTCGACCGCGCACATGTAGAAGTATTCATGGACATACTCATGTAGGATAGACTAGTGTACGGATGATTGCTACACAACATGGACTCGATAGGTCGACAGGCCTGTTTCCATGCTTTATCTCTAAAGTAAACCATACCAAATCATGGAATGTTCAAAGTTCTTTAATGTTATAAAGCAGGTGGGAACCGTGGACCTTAGTAATGAGGGGTTGAAGATGTCCATAAAAATTCCACAATATCTAGCTCCAGTGCCGTCAAACGCTCATCATATGTTAACCCACTTATTCCTGGCATCATTCTTGTAAACCTCCTCTGGACCCTCTGCAGAGCCAGTACATCCTTCCTCAGATATGGTGCCCAAAACTGCTCACAATGCTTCCAATGCGGCCTGATCAGCGCCTTCTAGAGTCTCAGCATTACATCCCTGTTTTTGTATTCTAGCCCCCCTTGAAATATATTGCGCTTGCCAATGGGAGGGAGAGAGAGACGAGGGCGGGCTGTTGCGTTTTGACCTCAAATTGGAGAATGAGAATCGCATGGGGCGAGCACAAATTGAAGGGTTTCAAACAAGAGTGAACCCTCTGAGGTGAGGCCTGCCTGCCTGCGTCTCATCAATACAGGCAAGGCAGCCTCTCCAAGGGAAGCACAGCCACTGAGCCATTGTAATCAAAGATCCTATTGCGAGCAAGATAGTCCACTCGTGCTAAATCCAATGGGCTGATTTGTAGTACGCAACGGAGCGGAATGTGGGCCATTTCAGTAACCCGACCCGACTTTGTATATCCCTCTCGCAGTGTAATCAGCGTTGCGGGGGAACAGTTTGTGTGTGATATAGGGTTAGATACATAATTCATAATTCTGTTCATTTTTGTTAAAGATTAATATGTTTATAAATTATGATTCTGTTAATTTTCTTTTAATGTTTTTTTAAACATTTCTTTTTAAATGGCTCATGTGCTGTGTTTGAGTTGCTTTTATATTAACTTGCACTCTGTAATTCATTCATCTAATCACACTGTTCACAACTGCAGTATTTGGAAAACTAATAGCAATATGAAGATTGCGGTTGCTCTACTCTTGGAATGTTCCTTTTTGGCGAACGTCTGAAGAACGACAACTGGGGTTTCCAACAGATCTTTATTCACAAGTTGGATTTCCAGTATACAGGTTCTCAGACACGTCTGCCCACAACGGTGGTCAGCGCTGAACTAACGCGTGCAAGTGAAAACCGCGCAAAACAAGCGGCCCCTCCCGAGTCACGTGACCGCGGCTTTCGAACGCCGGGTTCGATCTCTGCGTACGCCAGCAGGGGCCGCTACACCTTCATGTTTTTTGTGTCTATGGAGTTGTTTCTCAACAATAAAATGGGTCTGGTCTTCCCAATAGCCAGAGAGTGGAATGAGATCTGTCTGTAATGGTGGGGTTATCTGAATGAAGTCTTTCACAAAATAAAATTTGTTTTGAACAAGATTTACAAATGATGTATAACTTAAGGATGGTTTTATTCAGCGAGCATACAACTGATTAGATACACATACACACACACATATATATGAATGTGATATAAATGTATATAATCATATAACACACATATATATTTCTCCAGATTTTTAATTCTAATCATAAACTTTATTTCGGACTAGATAAGAGACAACATTAAATTTAAAAACATTGTAAATCTCCCGTAACTTCACCCTGGTGTCCCAGCCGTGCTGATCCGGGCCAGACTCCCTACACGCTGTGGAAGGAACATAGGCATATTTTCCCTTTTAGTGTGATTTATTTCTCTTTTTAAAGCTGAATATCTGATAACGACACATTAGCAGTATATTACACCAATATTGCACCAACCACTCAATTTTAAATAATTAATAATAGAAATCCATTAACATGGTTAACACATTTCATTTCTGACATGCATGGTAAGATTTACATAATTCACATTATTCTGTGCGCGAGATATACAGGGTTGCAGTGTTCAGCATATCAGCTAAACAATGAAAGTGATGTACAACTCAACGTATGTAACACAATGGTAGCCCCACCCCTGCTTACACCAAAGGGCAAAATGTCCAACGTAGATACAATAATAAATAAATCGCCATTTGCATTGTTTTGTGCAGTTAACAAATCACAATTTCACACTATCTACATAAATGAGTTTATTTCATCAATATATAATTCAACAACATCATGTACTTTACTTATGTGCTACTTTTTGAACTTTCCTACACTTCCTTTTAATGGTCAAGTCCTGCAGGTTTCTATTCTTAAATGTGAGTCCATAACGTATGTGGACACTCACAAAGATTGCTACAATTCGTGCCTTGATTCTCTGGCAGCAAGTTCATGTCCTTGTATTCCTGAGTATTGTGTATTGCTGTATTTATTAGATGGGAAATGTTGTACCTGCTCATGTTAACATTGTCAACTTCTGTGCAGAACACTTTCTCGCACATCCCACAGAACGTGAGAAAGTGTTCAGAAGACACCATCAGGGAGCCAAAGTCAGATGTCGATGTGTCATATGCCTTATGGTGCATGAATATGAGGGCAGGATCAACTAAGGTGGTATCAGGTCGTAGCAGAACTTCTCTGCATGTGTGACATGTTGAGGTCAGTTCATGTGTGGTGAGGATTCTACAAGAGATGTGGCCTGCGATGTAAGCCAGTGTATTCTCTTCAGGGAGATCAAGTGAAATGCTGCAAACTACATTGTTCTGTTGTGTCCTATTGGTATGGGAGAGAGATGAAGATGGTTTCTTGACTCTGTCCTTTGTCAGTGTTTGCAGTGTCAAGAGAAATTTTGCATTGTCAGGGGAACGGTTTACACTCAGAATTGATAAAGCCACTCAGAACTGGCCTTTATAAGTTCAGCTGCCATGACCATTCTAAAGCACTCCTTCACTGATGGGTTTTCTCGGAATCCGCCCTTTCGCCGAATGGTGGAGAATAAATTCTCAACGACATCCTGATTAAGCCTGGATGTGAGCATGAAACGAGTGCCTGTATTTTTCCATTATGTGCTGCCACAGCTGTGAAATGCAAGAAATTGCAAGCCGCCATCCTTTGACAAACAATACATTGTTTGCTCCCAGCACATTGAATCTTTGCAGTACAGGCAAGCATGATTCAAAGAATGACCAATGCGCAGAGTTTTCAGACATGGGCCTCCTCAAAATTGTTTTGGCCTTGAGACACCTGCTGTTAAATGCATCAAACAGTCCGTCTATCATTGCAATGAACTCCGCAGTATAAGCAGCCTCCCTCCCCAGACAGCTTTCCAATAGATGAATAGGTTTACACGCCTGATGCTACCGAATGGCTGAGCACGTGCGCTGCTTTGTTGACTCTCATTTTAGAGAAGCTGTTCAGAACAAAGTGGCCTCTGGTCAGTTTATGGACTTTTCTAAGGTGCAACTGTGATTCAATTTCCAAAAATGCGTGAATATGTGCCCATTTGATACGTTTCTTTCTGCCATCCTCTCCAATGACCTCAAAAACATACTTCTCCAAATTTGATCTCGTGTTTTTTAGCAAGTGTGGCGGGTCATGCAGGCAAATGATCTTGGCTTCTCCGTGGTGAAGAAAGGATGATTTTCTGTCACACCCAACTTGTTGTAGAGTCGAACATTGCTTGGGCCTTGGTCACAAACCACGGCATTAGGCTGTAGTCCAATAGCCTTAACCTTATGTAAGCATTCATTGAGTATTATTTGCAGTTTGTCCACCCTTGTGCAGTCTTACCACAGAAAGTAACCTACAGGCTGTTTCCATTTCCCAAACAGGCCTCTAACCATGAAAACAAGAGCATGGTGGACAGGCCTGACGTCTTCCCTAGCGATCCAAAGTCCTCAAAACCTTCGACTGTATCTTCAGTAATATTGTACGAGAGGCCTGCACGTAGACTCATTTCATCAAAGGAGACGATACAGAATGTATCCTTCTCTGTCATGCCAGCTACCCTGTCCTTCAAAAGCTCCAAGGTCTCAGGGGGAAACCCCGAACTTTACGCAACCATCTACGCAGGGATGAAATTGATGGAAGTGTGAACATGCACTGGCACAACTGATATGCTCGGGGACTCTGGTGGTAGAGGGACAAGGCAAGTACCTTGTCTGAATAATTCCATCGTCTTCCTCTTGCTCTTCTACGTCCTGACGCATTCCGCAATTGTGATGCAAAGAAAGACTTTGCTGGTTCTAGTAAAAATTCTCCTCCGATCAAGTCACTAATTGCATTGCTTTCTGTAGTTCCCTTTTTCGTTGATTTCTTCATCTGTTGCACCCTTTTCTTGAGGCGGAAAGTACGCTGTATTTCATTCTTCAGAGCTCTTCTGTGATTTACATCTGGTGTGAATTGAAGTCTATTCTCACGAATCTGGTCCACAGCTAAGCAGTAAGAATGGTCGGCCTGTATGTTGTGTGACACTGCCAAGGAAAAAAAAGTTAGAAAGGGGTTAAAAGAGGTATATAAATGAAATGGATTTAGCATATACATGTAAATAAATCAGCATCTACTGGTAATTCTCATTAATGTGATGCACCAATTTCAGGCTACAATAATAGTAAGATTAAATGAGAACCAACCAGTTTGAAGTTTGATCTTTATTTTATGAGGGGTTACGATGAGGGATTACGTGAAGAACCCGTCAGCCCGCATGCGCGTCAATCTTCAAAGCAGCGGTGTGAAATCACAGATAACGGTTGATGAACTGAATATAGTAAGGTTCGAGAAACTAGAACTACGAGCTGACCTTTATGAGAGAGGATTGGGAGCGGAGGGCACGTAATCCCTCATCGTAACTCCTCATAAAATAATCAAAATTCAAACTGGTAAGTTCTCGTTTAATCTTACTATTTCACTTCGGAGTCACGTGAGTGACTACGTGAAGGCTTCGAAGCTCTGTGATTTCATGCCGTGGACAAAAGTCCAAGCCACGCAACTGTATAGGTTGACCAAGGATGAGAGATAAGTGCATTCAGACATGACAAATTTTTGAAAACATGCTGATGTTTTTAATGGACAAATCATAATAATAGTAGATCCTCTCATCCAGGGAAACTATGTAACAGAACTTAAAACGGTGTTGGCAAAAGCCCTTGGTCTGGTGACAGGTTTATTATAAAATGCCTGAAATGTACGTTCTCCTGACCATCCTGCGGTTGCTAGTATATGGTCTAGCGGGACGTCCATTGTCCTCGCTGCTAACGTTGATGCTGCCCTGGTGGAGTGATATTTAAAATAATCAGTATTAACTCCTGCATATGTCAGGACCTGTTTCAGCCACCTGGAAATGGTCTGAACTGAAACCTTATTATGAGGTTTCTTAAAATTAACAAATAATGCTAGTTCCGAGCCCCTGAGGCTTTTAGTGACCTTAATATAAAGTTGTAGGTGTGTTACCACACATAGCCGGATGTCCAAGGGGTAAGCCGCAAAACACAGCTTGAGACCGGATGTACCTGGTCTGCTTTGCTTAACTAGGTCATACACGTAGAACGTTATGCTATTGGCAGATATGTTCATTCGGTCCAGTCGGAGATTGTTTAACGACTGGGCCCGTTGCGCTTACACCAGCGCCATGAGCATCACTACTTTGTATGTGAGCTGGGACAGGGACAGGGATGTTGCCGGTGCCCACCGGCGGAGCAGAGTTAATACTGTGCCTACATCCCATATTTCCGTATATCTGGGCCTGGGAGGTTTAGTGTTGAAGATGCCCTTCATGAACCTGGACACTAGAGGGTGTGACCCAGATTCAGATTCAGATTCAACTTTATTGTCATTGTGCAGTGTACAGTACAGAGACAACGAAATGCAGTTAGCATCTCCCTAGAAGAGCGACATAAATATGAGCAATAAATAAATAAATCTAATAAATCTTGGTGGGAGGAGTGTCCGGGGGGGGGGGTGATTGGCAGTCACCGAGGTACAGTGTTGAGTAGTGTAACCGCCGCAGGGAAGAAGCTGTTCCTGGACCTGCTGGTCCGGCAACGGAGAGACCTGTAGCGCCTCCCGGATGGTAGGAGGGTAAACAGTCTGTGGTTGGAGTGAGAGCAGTCCTTGACGATGCTGAGTGCCCTTCGCAGACAACGCTTGCTTTGGACAGACTCAATGGAGGGGAGTGAGGAACCGGTGATGCGTTGGGCAATTGCAGTGCTTTCCGGTCGGAGACAGAGCAGTTGCCATACCATACTGTGATGCAGTTGGTAAGGATGCTCTCGACCGGAAGGACCCAACAGGATGTTGTCCCAATATTGGCCCCAGATACGCAGATAGTGCACTTCTGGCACAGTTAATAGCACTATAACTCAAATTCTTTTCAAAAAATAGTTTGGAGAGAAACTCTAACACATCGGTTATGTGTGCTGAGCCATATGATATATTGGCTAGCGAACAGTACTCGTCCCACTTCCTAATATGGGAAACGTATTGTTTCTTCGTACTGTCTCTCCAGGCTGCAGTCAGTACATTCACCGTGCGTTCAGTCAATCCGAGCCCCAGGAAAGGTCTTCTCAGACTCTGTGAACCAATAATTTAATTTAGTCATGGAGAGGATGTTTTACCCCTCCCTCTGTTACAGGGTGGATTGCAGATACTGCCTTGGGGACGGCCATAAAAGGCTGATCATACCCCGAATAGAGAACCATGGCTATGTCGGCCAGCCTGGGTTTACCAGGAAGCCTGAGGCAGGTCTCGCCTGACCATAAGCAAGCGACTGATGAAGGCAGAACGGGGGAAATGTATAAAAGCACATCCTTCCCCGGAGTAGCGGGGGTACCTCCACCTCCTCTGCCTATGGGCCTTGCATACGTGCAACATGCTTAATAACTGGTGACTTAGTCTGCACACAGACGAATCGATATCCGTTGTCCATACCGGTAACTATATTATTGTATCCATTCTGATGTATCACTGAATTATCATACCCCGGTGTCTAACATTATATTGAGTCTACCTGACAGGTAGGTAGGTGACATTCAGATATTCCTTGCAATTCATCAGTGTAAATAAGGTAGCCAATTAACATAGCATATGGCCTTAATTCACCCATGTAATTAACTATAAGCCACTGCTGTGGTGTTGTTAATTAAAGTTGAACATGCAGTTGATGCATATTCACGCAATTAGTCTTAACCCATAGCGTGCACCCATTAACTCTAGGTGGTTAGTACTTGTACCGTAAAGGAACTGGTGACTCCTGCGTCTCTGTAATGCCAAAGGTTTAATAATGCGAAGGTTTAAATTAGCTAATTCCCTAACTTGTGAGTGGTGCACACCCTATGTTCTAAAATAAACCATATCCACCTACCTTCATGGTACTTGGCGGCTCCGTGGAATGAATTTCCGTCCCCGAGCTCTGGGGGGTAGAGCTCCTGGAGTATGTCAGGTGCGCATTTTGGAGGAGGGCCGGCCTTGGCCATGCCCTAAAAAAGACTTTGACTCATAATTCTCCGACTTCATGCTGCTACCAGCTTCAGGGAAATGATTGCTGCTGGCAGAGGCATATGGATGTTGCCGCCGGAAAGCCAAAACTCTGTGGCTGATGAAGCCTGGATTAGCCCCAATGCTTTCGCCTCGTCATCCAGGTCTTTGACCTGTTTAGGTAGGTTTTCACCAAATAGGTAGTTCGGCGACTGGGTTTACATAATGCTGCAAATTTAGGATTGAGGGTAGGCCGGATGGCATTCTTTCGGTAGCAATTGATCTCGAAGTGCGCGTTGCATTGTAGAGCAAGCGCATCTTGTTGGTCCTCCGACAACGGAACTCCATTCACTGAGGTGGCAAAAGCCGTGATGCCTGAAGCCAGCAGGCCCAGAATTGTCTGGAGTTGTGCCTCCTGGTTCCTTATGCCTCCACCCAGATGATTCCATATTGAGCTGTTGACAGCCGGCACACTTAAAGATGCACAGTTAATGGGTGTGTGATGCCTCATGGCCGTGTCAACCATTACTTCATCTTGAAACTGGTGTATAACCAGATAGTTGATATTTGCCGCCAGTTCTTCTTCGAGCGGCTCTCCAGTTTGTGATGGCATCGCAAATTTTGATGCTATGGTGAGTGTCTCTGTTCCTCACTGCCTGTGCATCTTAGTATGCCCACTGGACATATTGCCCAACTCTGAGTCAGCCCACAACTGACTATGGATGCCCTCCTCAGAGAGGGAGACATCTAGTAGCCCTGTATCAGGTGCTGCCGCGGGCTCTCTCGGAGACCCGCGCTGATATAACTCCGATCTAAGGAGTGTATCATGTTGGAGCATCCTCTCCATCAGGTGCTCCATTCGGGACAGGCATCTGGCGACGCTATCCATAGTGGGAGTTGCACCCTCCTGGCCTGACTCAACTGAGTCTATAGGCCTCGCAGACTTCTGCTTGGCTTCCCCCCCCCCTCGGGATAGCCACGGTGCTCTGCAGAGACACCAAGTCTGCAGTCACTGGAATTATCATCAGCGGCTGGGGTGGTGAAGTTGACGTCCCGCCGCTACCCGCGGTCCCGCGGTCTTCTGTACGGATCTCCCCGCGGACCGTCTAGTCTTCATTTTGTCCATATTTCTCGTTCAACTTGTAGCGACCCTGCAAAACAAGTTTGAACGAATACACGACCTCAGAATAAGCTCTAGAACTTACCTGCGGGTCATTTAACTTACCGGTGGCAGGAGCGACGCGCCTGTCAGCCAGTCGTGGCGCCATGCAGTAGACATAATGACGTGCATGCGGGCTGGCGGGTTCTTCACGTAGTCACTCACGTGACTCCGAAGTGAAATTGAAAGTTAAATAATGATCTTGCATGAAACTGTCTCCCAGGACGCATTGCTTACTGCAGCTGTCCGTTGCTCCGGTCCCAGTCAGGATCCCTCTTTGCCCGCTCCTCTCTCACCACGGCTGATGGTGGCCGCATGCCGCCGAGACACAGGGTTGGTGAGCGGCGTTCCGGTGTTTGCTCTGGAATGTTCTCGAACATCTCACACATGAAAATATCAGTGTCATACATGTTATTACATATTGTGCCACTGACAATTGTATCAGTTAGGATCCAGCTTTGTAATTCAACATAAGTGAGAAAATAAATGTGAATTTAAAAATTACTTGCCTCTTTGCTGCTTTGAAGCTTCGGTGAAGATGGGAGGTTCTCATTCTTCCTCTTCAGTATCCTGCGTTGGGTAGACAGATGTTTCACGGGTTAGTGATGTCAAAGAGCGTTGGAACTGCATTCCAATTTAGCCTGTTCTTGGCCTGCTTGTGGGAAACTGGTCAAGTTCGAAATGCTCAGAACAAAGACGGCAGTTATTTGACAAATACTCCGCAGTTCGCTGTAGGAGATCATGTCGACGAGTATTCTGGACCCACTGTCGACATCTGAAATTACAGAAAATATCATGCAGTCAATATGTTCTTATTCTACATTAAAATGACAGAGGTAGAAAGAAAATGCTCTTGAGGAGAAGATTTTTACAAGGATGTTGCCATGAGGCCTCGACTGTACCTGGGACAAAGGGGAGCACCCAGCTCTGAACTATAGTGAGAGTTCGGGCAGACTTCATACAATTGTCAGTATAAAACAGAGTCAATATGTTCTTATTCTGTATTAAATAACAGAGAGGTAGAAAGAGAAGATTTTTACAAGGATGTTGCCATGAGGACTCGACTATCTGAGCTCTATGATCTAACTACAGTGAGAGATTGAACAGGCTAAATAAAATTTTCAATATGCCACAGAAGTAATAAATGTTTTCTTACCTTTCCTCCTTAATGGGGAACCTGAAGAAAGACAAGTGGGGTCGCCTACATTGGTGATTGGAACAATTTACTGCAGAGCAGTATGCAACACTAGTAGACGTGGACACCATGGACAAAGCAAAGATACGAGTGCGGAGGGAGGCGGAAGCAAAGATCCTATCTTTGGTCGGAAGCAAGATGGACGGAAGCTGGTTACGGAAATGGGTCCTATAATTACCCATGGATCTGCCCATCACCGTACTACGTGTTTATCGCAGGAGTGGTCCATCTTGCTCCGCTATAGGATCTTTGGTCAAAGATACTAGAGGAGCAAGATAGACCACTCCTACGAAATCCAATGGACTGATGTGTAGTACGTATCGGAACGCAACGGAACGTCACTTCCACCATTTTAGGAATAAGATCCCGATCCCCATTATGCCTCGCAGTTTAATCCACGTCAGTCCATTGGATTTAACAGTTTATCTTGGTCTCTTAGCCTTCTATGTTAGATCATTATTATCTTTGTTTATAATAAATAAGGTGCTTCTTTTAAAAAATAATAAAAAGGGAATCTGCGTATAAAATGGGCGACAATGCGCAATGAAAGGTCTCTGGACCACATACACCGATATGACGCGTGTGCGGCTGGACGGGCTCTTCTTCACGTAGTCACTCACGTGACTCCGAAGTAAAATTCCACAGATTCACAACTCTTTGGGTGGAAAAAGTTTTCCTCATCTCAGTCCTAAATGGCCGACCCCTTGTTCTTAAACTGCGACTCCTCCAACATTGGGAACATTTTTCCTGCATCTAGACTGTCCAATCCCTTAAGAATTTTATATGTATCTATAAGATCCCCTCTAATCCTTCTAAATGCCAGTGGATATAAGCCCAGTCGATCAATTCTTTCATCATATGTCAGTCGCGCCATCCCGGGAATTAAGCTGGTGAACCTACGCTGCATTCCCTCTATAGCAATAATGTCCTTACAGAAATTAGGGAGACCAAAACTGTACACAATACTCCAGGTGTGGTCTCACCAGTGCCCTGTACAACTGCAGTTGGACCTCCTTGCTCCTATACTAAAATCCTCTTGTTATGAAGGCCAACATGCCATTAGCTTTCTTCACTGCCTGCTGTACCTGCCTTCTTGTTCTTACCACCAAAGTGGATAACCTCACATTGATCCACATTATACTGAATCTTCCATGCATCTGCCCACTCACCCAACCTATCCATCAACCTGCAGCCTCATAGCATCCTCCTCGCAGCACACACTGCCACCCAGCTTTGTGTCATATACAAACGGAGATGTTACATTTAATTCCTTTGACTACATTGTTAATATCTATTGTCAATAACTGGGGTCCCAGCACTGAGCCTTGCGGCACTCCGCTAGTCACTGCCTGCCATTATGAAAAGTACCCAATGTCCTGTGTCCGCTCAGATCTGGCACCAGATAGGCAACACATCGTACTGTAGTCTCGCCCATGGCCGCAGAAACAGCAGAGTCCCCATCACTATTTGAGCAATTTTGGACACCATATCTGAGGAAGGATAGGCTGGCTCTGGAGAGGGTCCAGAGGAGGTTTACAAGAATGATCCCAGGAATGAGTAGGTTAACCTATGATGAGCGTTTGTCGGCACTGGGCCTGTACTCGCTGGAGTTTAGAAGAATGAGGCGGGACCTCATTGAAACGTACAGAATAGTGAAAGGCTTTGATAGAGTGGATGTGGAGCAGATGTTTCCACTAGTGGTTGAGTCGAGGACTAGAGGGCGTAGCCTCAGAATTAAAGGATGTTCATGTTGGAAGGAGAGGAGAAGGAATTTCTTCAGTCAGAGGGAGGTGAATCTGTGGAATTCTTTGCCAGAGAAGGCTGTGGAGGCCAGCTCAGTGGATATTTTAAGGCATAGGTAGAAAGATTTTTGATTAGTACGGGGTCAGGGGTTATGGGGAGAAGGCGGGAGATTGGGGTTAGGAGGGAGAAATAGATCAGCAATGATTGAGTGGCAGAGTAGTCGATGGGCCGAATGGCCTAATTCTACTCCTATCACGGATGACCTTATGACCACATGCTCCTCACTGCCCTCCACCTCTCGCACTCTTCCCTCGACCTCTGTCTCTATCGCTCGCCTTACCCGCTCCCTCAAACCTCCTCCTCTTTCTCCCCACTCCTCTCCCATCTCCACACTCTCCCTCTCTCTCCCCACACGTTCCCTCTCTCCCCACTCTCCTCCCCTCTCTTCCTTCATTCCTCCCCGACTCTCTCCCCACTCCCTCTCCACACACCTGCACCCTCTCTCTCCCCACAGTCCTCTCCTTCCTTCCCCACACTTCTCCCGCCCTCTGTCTCCGCAACCCCTCTCTCTCCCCCCACACACCTGCACCTTCTCTCTCCCCACAGTCTGCGAGTTTAAACGTGGCGCTGAAACAAAGCCGAAGAGACAGACATCAGGCAGAGCCGTGGTTGTCGGGAACTCCATTGTGAGAGGTACAGACAGGGGTTTCTGCAGCAACAGGCGGGATTCAAAGATGGTGTGTTGCCTCCTTGGTGCCAGGATCCAGGACGTCACGGACCAATTACAGGGCATCCTCAAGGGTGAAGGTGAACAGCCGGAAGTGGTAGTACATGTCGGCACAAATGATGTCGGGAAGAAGAGGAAAGAGATTCTGCAGCGTGACTTTAGAGAGCTCGGAAGAAGGCTGAAAAGCAGGATCTCCAGGGTGGTTATCTCCGGTTTGCTTCCAGTTCCTCGTGCTGCAGAGGGCAGGAACAGGGAGATAGGGGATCTGAAGGTGTGGCTGAGGAGCTGGTGCAGGGGGCAGGGATTTGTATTCTTAGCCCATGGGATCTGTTTTGGGGTAAGGGTGAATCGTACAAAAGGGACGGGTTACCCCTTAACTGGCGGGGGACCGGCATTGTGGCAGGCAGGTTTGCCACTGCTACACGGGGGGGTTTAAAGTAAATAGTGGGGGGGAGACAAATTGGAAATACAAGGATGGAGTTAAAGGGAAAGAGAATATAGGAAAGGTTAAGAAAGACACCAGAATTAACGGGGCAGAAAGCTCACGAAGGGATAGGAGAGTATGGCCAAGTGTAATAGGGATCGATGTGAAAGGTGAGGTGAGTAATGGATTAAAAGTATATATGAATGCGCAAAGTATAAGAAGTAAAGTAGATGAGCTTGAGGCTCAGTTAGAGATTGGTAGATATGACATTGTGGGGATTACTGAGACGTGGCTGCAGGAGGATCGGGACTGGGAACTGAATATTCAAAGTTATACGTCCTATAGAAAGGACAGGCTGGTGGGCAGAGGAGGGGGTAGCTCTATTGATGAGGGATGAAATTCAGTCCCTTGCGAGGGGTCACATAGGGACTGACGATGTAGAGTCTCTGTGGATAGAATTGCGGAATTGTAAAGGTAAGAACGCACTAATGGGAGTTATCTACAGGGCCCCAAACAGTAGCGTGGATATAGGGTACAAGTTGCAGCAGGACTTAAAACTGGCATGTAACAAAGGTAATGCCACTGTGGTGATGGGAGATGTCAATATGCAGGTAGACTGGGAAAATCAGGTTGGTTCTGGACCCCAAGAAACAGAGTTTGTAGAATGTCTCCGACATGGATTCTTAGAGCAGCTTGTAATGGAGCCGACCAGAGAAAAGGCAATTCTGGATTTAGTGTTGTCCAATGAACCAGATTTAATAAGGGAACTCGAGGTAAAGGAACCGCTTGGAGGTAGTGATCATAATATGATAAGTTTCAATCTGCAATTTGAGAGTGAGAAGGTTAAATCAGAAGTGGCAGTGATGCAGTTGAACAAAGGGGACTATGAAGGCATGAGAGGGGAGCTGGCCAAAGTAGACTGGAAAGGGATCCTAGCAGGAATGACGGTGGAACAGAAATGGCAGGAATTTCTGGGCATAATCCGGAAGACGCAGGATCATTTCATTCCAAAGAGGAAGAAAGATTCTAAGGGGAGTAAGAGACGTGGCTGACAAGGGAAGTTAGGGATGGAATAAAACTAAAAGAAAAGATGTATAACACAGCAAAGAGTAGCCGGAAGCCAGAGGATTGGGAAACTTTCATAGGACAACAGAAGGAAACAAAACGGGCAATACGGGCTGAAAAGATGAAGTACGAAGGGAAGCTGGCCAGGAATATAAAGTAGGATTGTAAAAGCTTCTTTAGATATGTTAAGGGAAAAGGATTAGTAAAGACAAATGTGGGTCCCTTGAAGGCAGAAACATGTGAAATTATTATGGGCAACAAGGAAATGGCAGAAGAGTTGAACAGGTACTTTGGTTCTGTCTTCACTAAGGAAGACACAAACAGATCTCCCAGATGTACTAGAGGACAGAGGATCTCGGGAGGCAGAGGAACTGAAAGAAATTTGCACTAGGCGAGAAATAATATTGGGTAGACTTGAGCTGGAAGGGTTTTGGCCCGAAACGTTGCCTATCTCCTTCGCTCCATAGATGCTGCTGCACCCGCTGAGTTTCTGCAGCATTTTTGTGTACCTCCCATATTGGGTAGACTGATGGGAGTGAAGGCTGATGAATCCCCAGGGCCTGATGTTCTGCATCCCAGGGTACTCAAGGTGGTGGCTCTGGAAATTGTGGACTCATTGGTGATCATTTTCCAAATGTTCTATAGATTCAGGATCAGTTCCGGTGGTTTAGAGGGTAGGTAATGTTATCAAGAAAGGAGCGAGAGAGAAAATGAGGAATTATAGACCAGTTAGCCTGACATCGGTGGTGGGGAAGATGCTGGAGTCAATCATTAAATAAGTAATAACGGCACATTTGGATAACAGTAAAAGGATTGGTCCAAGTTAGCATGGACTTATGATGGGGAATTCCTGCTTGACTAATCTTCTGGATTTTTTGAGGATGTGACAAGTAAAATTGATGAAGGAGAGCCAGTGGATGTAGTGTCTCTGGACTTTCAGAAAACGTTTGATAAAGTCCCACACAGGAGATTAGTGGGCAAAATGAGAGCACATGGTATTGGGGGTATTGACATGGATAGAGAATTGGTTGGCAGACAGGAAACAAAGTGTAGGAATAAACGGGTCCCTGTCAGAATGGCAGGCCATGGCGAGTGGAGTGCCGCAAGGCTCGGTGCTGAGGCCGCAACTATTTACAATATATATTAATGGTTTAGATGATGGGATTAAAAGTAACACTAGCAAATTTGCAGATGACACAAAGCTGAGTGGCAGTGTGAACTGTGAAGAGGATGCGAGGAGGTTGCAGGGTGACTTGGACAAGTAACGTGAGTGGGCGGATGCATGGCAGATGCAGTATAATACAGATAAATGTGAGGTTCTTCACTTTGAGGCAAGAACAAGGGGGCAGATTGTTATCTCAATTGTGTCAGATTAGGGAAAAGGGAAGTGAAACGAGACCACATCTGGGATGATGTGTGCAATTGAGGACATCCTTGCTATTGAGGGAGTGCAGCGTAGGTTCTCCAGGTTAATCCCTGGGATGGCGGGACTGTCATATGAAGAAAGATTGGAAAGACTGGGCTTGTATTCACTGGAATTTAGAAAGATGAGAGGGGATTTTATAGAAACATATAAAATTATAAAAGGACTGGACAAGCTAGATGCAGCAAAAATGTTCCCAATGATGGGGGAGTCCAGAACCAGGGGCCACAGTCAAATAATAAATGGGAGGCCATTTAAAACTGAGATGAGAAACAACTTTTTCACCCAGAGAGTTGTGAATTTGTGGAATTCTCTGCCACTGAAGGCAGTGGATGCCAATTCACCGGATGCATTTAAAAGAGAGTTAGATAGAGCTCTTGGGGCTAGCGGAATCAAAGGATATGGGGAGAAGGCAGGCATGGGTTACTGATTGTAGATGATCAGCCATCACAATGAAAGGCGGTGCTGGCTCGAAGGGCCGAATGGCCTCCTTCACCTATTTTCTACCCTCCCACCCTCTCTCTCCGCACTCCCTCTCTTTCCTCACACACCCCCTCTCTCCAGACGCTCCTAACATTTCTCTACAAACTACATCTCTCTCCCCACACTACTCCCAATCTCTCTTCCCACACTTCTCCCATTCTCTCTCCCCACACTTCTCCCATTCTCTATCCCCACACACCCCCCTCTCCCCCCTCACTCCTCCCCCTCTCTATCCCCACACACCCCCCTCTCCCCCCTCACTCCTCCCCCTCTCTATCCCCACACACCTGTCACATCTTCACCTAAGATGTGGAATAATAATACTGACACAATATTTACAGGTCACATTCCTTTGTCTCTGTGTTTATTATCTCCCCGGGCCATGGCCTCCTGCCCACACCCTGCTTACACAGCGCTCACCCGATCTGTCCTTCACGTCAGCTGATACAAAGGGCAAGATATTTGCATATCATTATCATAACTCATCATCCTCTGGCAGCTTGTTCCATACACCCACCACCCTCTATGTGAAGAACTTACCTCAGATTCCTGTTAATTTCTGAAATATTGGTCGTACATTTGGTGCAAAAATGCTCCAAAATAAGGCTCAGAATGCATCAGAGCATCTAAAACCCCCTGAGGTTCCAGGACCCCGGCATCGAGGGACTTCACGCTTCGCGCTCGTGATGTGTGCAGCGCGCAGATTAGTTCACATTACATTTGTTGTAATCCTGTCATGTCACCCCCCTTGTTGAAAAGCTTCGTACGGGCCTGCTCCTCCCACTCTCTCTCCCCACTCCCCCTCTCTATCCCCACGCTCCTCCCCCTCTCTCCCCACACCCCCTCTCTATCCCCACATCCACTCTCTCTCCCCACTCCCCCTCTCTATCCCCACACTTCTCCCACTCTCTCTCCCCACTCCCCCTCTCTATCCCCACACACCTCCCCCTCTCTCTCCCCACACCCCCTCTCTATCCCCACACTCCTCCACACTCTCTCCCCACTCCTCCACATTCCCCCACCTCCCCTGCTGTCCAACAGAGCCAGAATTGGTCACCCTGTCCCTACTGCTGCTGCAATATTCCCCCGAGGGGCCGTCACCCCAATAGTATACAGAAGGCAGTAGGAGAGGGGGAGAGCCACGGAGAGTTCTGCACTACCCGCTGCCTCTTCTGATGACCACCCATGTGGCTGAACCTCATTGCAATCATGGCTGATCATCCACAATCAGTAACCCGTGCCTGCGTTCTCCCCATACCCCTTGATTCCGCTAGCCCCAAGAGCTCTATCTAACTATTTTAAATGCATCCGGTGAATTGGCCTCTGCTGCCTTCTGTGGCAGAGAATTCCACAAATTCACAACTCTCTGGGTGAAGTTTTTTCTCATCTCCGTCTTCACCGCGTGAACCTACGCTGCACTGCCTCAATAGCAAGGATGTCTTTCTTCAAATTAGGAGACCAAATTTCACATAATACTCCAGATATGGTCTCACCAGGGCCCTGTCCAACTGCAGAAGGACCTCTTTACTCCTGTACTCAAATCCTCTTGTTATGAAGGCCAACATTTCATTCGCTTTCTCCACTGCCTGTTGTACCCACATCTGTACTTTCAGTGACTGATGCACAAGGACATCCAGGTCTCGTTGCACTTCCCTTTTTCCCAGGTTCTGGACTCCCCCAACATCGGGAATGTGTTTTCAGCCTCTAGCATGTCCAAACTCTTAATAATCTTGTATGTTTCAATAATATCACCTCTCATCCTTCTAAATCCCAGAGTATACAAGCCCAGCCACTCCATTCTCTCAGCATATGACAATCCCACCATCCCGGGAATTAACCTTGTAAAGCTACGCTGCACTCCCTCAACAACCCCTGATTTCTGTACTAATCAAGAATGTTTCTACCTATGCCTTAAAAATATCCACTGACTTGGCCTCCACAGCCTTCTGTGGCAAAGAACTCCACAGATTCACCTCCCTCTGACTGAAGAAATTCCTCCTCCTCTCCTTCCAACATGACATCCTTTAATTTTGAGGCTATGCCCTCTTGTCCTCGACTCAACCACTAGTGGAAACATCTTCTCCACATCCACTCTATCAAAGCCTTTCACTATTCTGTACGTATCAATGAGGTCCCGCCTCATTCTTCTAAACTCCAGCGAGTACAGGCCCAGTGCCGACAAACGCTCATCATAGGTTAACCTACTCATTCCTGGGATCGTTCTTGTAAACCTCCTCTGGACCCTCTCCAGAGCCAGCATATCCTTCCTCAGATATGGTGTTCAAAATTGCTCAAATAGTGATGGGGCCTCTGCTGTTTCTGCAGCCATGGGCGAGACTACAGTACGATGTGTTGCCTATCTGGTGCCAGATGTGAGCGGACACAGGACATTGGGTACTTTTCATAATGGCAGGCAGTGACTAGCGGAGTGCCGCAAGGCTCAGTGCTGGGACCCCAGTTATTGACAATAGATATTAACAATGTAGTCAAAGGAATTAAATGTAACATCTCCGTTTGTATATGACACAAAGCTGGGTGGCAGTGTGTGCTGCGAGGAGGATGCTATGAGGCTGCAGGTTGACGGATAGGTTGGGTGAGTGGGCAGATGCATGGAAGATTCAGTATAATGTGGATCAATGTGAGGTTATCCACTTTGATGACAAGAACAAGAAGGCAGATTATTATCTGAATGGTATCAGGTTTGGAAAAGGACAGGTGCATCGCGGCCTGGGTATCCTTGTACATCAGCCACTAAAAGTAAAGATGCAGGTACAGCAGGCAGAGAAGAAAGCTAATGGCATGTTTGCCTTCATAGCGAGAGGATTTGACTATAGGAGTAGGCTGGTCCTACTGCAGTATACATGGCCCTGGTGAGAACACGCCAGGAGTATTGTGTGCTTTATGGTCTCCTAATTTGAGGAAGGACATTCTTGCTATTGAGGGAGTGCAGCGTAGGTTCATCAGGTTAATTCCCGGGATGGCGAGACTGACATATGATGCAAGAATGGATCGACTGGGCTTCTATTTACTGGAATTCAGGATGAGAGGGAATATGAAAGATACATATATGTTTCTTAAGGGATTGCACAGGCTTGATGCATGAGAAATGTTCCCGATGTTGGGGGGGGGGGGTCCAGAACCAGGGGGGTCACAGTTTAAGAATAAGGGGAAGGCAATTCAGGACTGAGATGAGGAAAACCTTTCTCACCCAGAGAGCTGTGAATCTGTGGAATTCTCTGGCACAGAAGGCAGTGGAGGCCAATTTACTTGATGTATTCAAGAGTGTTAGATATAGCTCTTAGGGCTAATGGAATCAAGGGAGATGGGGAGAAAGCAAGAACGGGGTACTGATTTTGGATGATCAGCCATGATCATATTGAATGGCGGTGCTGGCTCAAGGGCCGAATGGCCTTGTCCTGCACCTATGTTCTGTGTTTCTATGTTTCTATTCTGAAAGGGAGAGGTGAGCAGCCAGAGCTAATAGTCCATATTACTAGCAATGACACAGGTAGGGAGGGAGATGAGGCAGGGAGTGAGACAGGTGGTTAAAAAGTAACTCCAGTCTTATAATCTCACTCTGTGTAAGAAGGAACTGCAGATGCTGGTTTAAACAGAAGGTAGACACAAAATGCTGGAGTAACTCAGTGGGACAAGCCCCTTCTTCAGACTGAGAGTCAGGGGAGAGGGAGACATGGAGATAAGGGATCACACTACCTGTGTCCCGTGTTCAAGAGACAAGAAAGAGGAAGACAGTGCAGATCAGTAGGTGACTCAGGAGCTGGTGCAGGGGGTGGGGGCTTCAGGCATAGAGTCATACAGCATGGAAACAGGCCCTCTGGCCCAACTTGTCCATGCCCATGCCCCATACACTCGTACTACCAGCCTGTGTTTGACCCATATCCTTGTAAACATGAATTACACATGAATGTTCAATGTTCCCATAGACTGCATCTTTGGAAGTGATGTGTTACAATGCTGAGAGATACATTCTGCAATCTATATCTTGCACTTTACTCCACATATTGTCCTTGAGATTGACTTGATTATAATTTACACGGTAAATGGTAGCGAATTGAGGAATGCAGTTGAACAGAGGGATCTAGGAATAACTGTGCATAGTTCCCTGAAGGTGGAATCTCATGTAGATAGGGTGGTAAAGAAAGCTTTTGGTGTGCTGGCCTTTATAAATCAGAGCATTGAATATAGAAGTTGGGATGTAATGTTAAAATTGTACAAGGCATTGGTGAGGCCAATTCTGGAGTATGGAGTACAATTTTGGTCACCTAATTATAGGAAGGATGTCAACAAAATAGAGAGAGTACAGAGGAGATTTACTAGAATGTTGCCTGGGTTTCAGCAACTAAGTTACAGAGAAAGGTTGAACAAGTTAGGTCTTTATTCTTTGGAGCGCAGAAGGTTAAGAGGGGACTTGATTGAGGTCTTTAAAATTATGAGCGGGTTAGACAGAGTGGACGTGGATAAGCTTTTCCCATTGAGAGTAGGGAAGATTCAAACAAGGGGACATGACTTGAGAATTAAGGGACAGAAGTTTAGGGGTAACATTAGGGGGAACTTCTTTACTCAGAGAGTGGTAGCTGTGTGGAATGAGCTTCCAGTGGAAGTGGTGGAGGCAGGTTCGATGTTATCCTTTAAAAATAGATTGGATGGGTATATGGACGGGAAAGGAATGGAGGGTTATGGTCTGAGTGCAGGTAGATGGGACTAGGGGGAAGTATTTTATTTTTAATTAAAAAAATAAAAAAATAAAATTAAAAAAAAAAAAAAAAAAAAAAATTTAAATGTTCGGCACGGACTTGAAGGGCCGAGATGGCCTGTTTCCGTGCTGTTATGGTTATATGGTTATATGGTTATATAATAAGGTCATAATAATAGGAGTAGAATTAGCACTTTCGGCCCAGCAAGTCTTTCTTCTGCCTTCTCCCCATATCCTCTGACATCTGTGCTAATCAAGAATCTATCTATCTCTGCCTTAAGTATATCCACTGGTGGCCTCCACAGCCTTCTGTGGCAAAACAAATCACAGATTCACCACCCTCTGACCAAATAAATGTATTCTCAACACATTCCTAAATGAACATCCTTTAATTCTGAGGCTATAACATCTAGTCCTAAACTCTTCCACTAGTGGAAACATCCTGTCTCCATCCACTCTATCCAAGCCGTTCATTATTCTGTACGTTTCAATGTGGTCCCCACTTATTCATCTAAACTCCAGCGAGTACAGGCCCAGCGCCGATAAACACTGATCATAGGTTAACCTACTCATTCCTGAGATCATTCTTGTAAACCTCCTCTGAACCCTCTCCAGAGCCAGCACATCCTTCCTCAGATATGGTGCCCAAAATTGCTCACAATATTCCAAATGTGGCCTGACCAGAGCCTTATAGAGCCTTAACGTTACATCCCTGTTTTTGTATACAAGCCCTCTTGAAAAAAAGCTAGCATTGAGTTTGCTTGTATAGACTTATCTGATTAAAAAGCATGCAAAGCAAAGCTTGACACTGTACCTCAGTACATAGGCAGAGCATTCAATAGGAAAGGTGCATTCATTCTGACCGGATTCTGTAGGTTTCCCAAAAGCCAGCTGAGGAACATAGAAACATAGAAAATAGTCTACCTGCCGACCTAGACCCACTGCAGTTCGCCTACAGAGCCAACCGATCCACAGAGGACGCAGTCTCAACAACACTGAACCTCGTACTGTCACACCTTGATCGGAAAAATACTTATGCCAGGATCCTCTTCATAGACTTCAGCTCTGCTTTTAATACAATCATTCCGCAGCAGCTGGTGGAGAAGTTGGAGCTATTGGGGGTTGATGCTGGCACATGTAACTGGGTCCTGAACTTTCTATCGCAACGGCAGCAGACAGTCAGGGTGGGCAGTAGGACATCAAAAACCATAGCCGTGAGCACTGGCTCGCCCCAAGGCTGTGTCCTAAGCCCCCTGCTGTTTAGTCTGCTAACACACGACTGTACTGCTAGACTCAACAACAACTTCATCAACAAGTTCGCTGATGACACAACAGTGGTGGGTCTCATCAGTGACAATGATGAGTCGGCGTACAGGATGGAGGTGGAGCTGCTCACAGGATGGTGCAAATCCCACAACCTCATTCTCAACGTGGGAAAGACTAAGGAGATGGTGGTTGACTTCAGGAGGGCGGGAAAACAACACCATACACCTCTGCACATCGATGGAGCTGATGTGGAAAGGGTCAACAGCGTGAAGTTCCTAGGACTCCACCTGTCAGATGACCTGACGTCCACGACCAACACCACAGCACTGGTCAAGAGAGCCCAGCAGCGACTATACCCTCTCCGAAGACTACATAAAGCAGGTCTCCCCACTACACACCTACGAACTTTTTATAGGGGGACAATCGAGAGCACATTAACCTACGGCATCACTTCCTGGTTCGGGAGCTGCAAGGCGTACGAACGGCACCAACTAGACAGGATTGTGAAGACCGCCAGCAGGATTATTGGTGCTCCACTCCCTTTCCTGCTGGACATATACAGGAAGAGATGTATCAGCAGAACCATCTCCATCATCAAAGACCCCTACCACCCATCCCATCATATATTCTCCATCCTGCCATCTGGGAAGATGTACCGGAGCATTAGGTGCAAAACCAGCAGGATGCTCCTCAGCTTCTTCCCGCAGGTTATAAGACTGATAAACGGACTTTGTCCCCTGCCAAAGTATCGTGCACCAACCACCAACCTGGACACACTGCAGCAGAGCCACTGTCGTGCCGCTGCCGATCGGAACGCCTGTTGATGTTTAGTAGAGAGTAGAGTGTTAATTTGTTCATGATATATGTATTTTTACTTCTATTTATTTTTTACTGCACACTGAAATGGACACTGGTTGAGGAACGTTTTTTTGTTTCCTCTGGGTATGTGAATACTCAGGAAATGACAATAAAGATATACAATACAATACAATACAATACAATACAATAGAAACATAGAAAATAGGTGCAGGAGTAGGCCATTCGGCCCTTCGAGCCTGCACCGCCATTCAATATGATCATGGCTGATCATCCAACTCAGTATCCTGTACCTGCCTTCTCTCCATACCCCCTGATCCCTTTAGCCACAAGGGCCACATCTAACTCCCTCTTAAATATAGCCAATGAACTGGCCTCAACCACCTTCTGTGACAGAGAATTCCACAGATTCACCACTCTCTGTGTGAAAAACGTTTTTCTCATCTCGGTCCTAAAGGATTTCCCCTCTATCCTTAAGCTGTGACCCCTTGTCCTGGACTTCCCCAACATCGGGAACAATCTTCCTGCATCTAACCTGTGCAACCCCTTGAGAATTTTTGTAAGTTTCTAAAAGAACCCCCCTCAATCTCCTAAATTCTAGCGAGTACAAGCCGAGTCTATCCAGTCTTTCTTCATATGAAAGTCCAGACATCCCAGGAATCAGTCTGGTGAACCTTCTCTGCACTCCCTCTATGGCAATAATGTCTTTCCTCAGATTTGTAGACCAAAACTGTACGCAATACTCCAGGTGTGGTCTCACCAAGACCCTGTACAACTGCAGTAGAACCTCCCTGCTCCTATACTCAAATCCTTTTGCTATGAATGCTAACATACCATTCGCTTTCTTCACTGCCTGCTGCACCTGCATGCATACTTTCAATGACTGGTGTACCATGACACCAAGGTCTCGTTGCATCTCCCCTTTTCCTAATCGACCACCATTTAGATAATAGTCTGCTTTCCTGTTTTTGCCACCAAAGTGGATAACCTCACATTTATCCACATCATACTGCATCTGCCATGCATTTGCCCACTCACCCAGCCTATCCAATTCACCTTGCAGCCTCCTAGCATCCTCCTCACAGCTAACACTGCCCCCCAGCTTAGTTTCATCCGCAACTTGGAGATGTTACATTCAATTCCCTCGTCCAAATCATTAATATATATTGTAAATAGCTGGGGTCCCAGCACTGAGCCTTGCGGTACCCCACTAGTCACTGCCTGCCATTCTGAAAAGGACCCGTTTACTCCTACTCTTTGCTTCCTGTTTGCCAGCCAGTTCTCTATCCACATCAATACTGAACCCCCAATACCGTGTGCTTTAAGTTTGCATACTAATCTCTCATGTGGGACCTTGTCGAAAGCCTTCTGAAAGTCCAGATATAACACATCCACTGGTTCTCCCCTGCAGAGGAACTGTGACAAGTCTCAGGTGATGCTTTGCTATGTCATGAGCTCAGTAAATGATGGAGTCTAAATGATAGACTCTTTTACATCGGTGAGACTAAACGTTGACTGGGCGATCGTTTTGCTGAACACCTTCGCTCAGTCAGCCTGGACCTACCTGCTCTCACGGTTGCTAAACAATTTAATTCTCCTTCCAATTCCCACACTGACCTTTCTATCCAAGGTCTCCTCCATTGTCAGAGTGAGGATAAACACAAATTTGTGGAACCCCCCTCAATCTTCTAAATGCTAGCGAGTACAAGCGAGTACAACATTTAGAGTATTGTGTTCAGTTTTGGTCACCGTGCAAATATGTTGTCAAACTGGAAAGGGTGCAGAGAAGATTAACGAGGCTGTTGCTAGGATACGAGGGTCTGAGCTATAGAGGGAGATTGGGCAGGACAGGACATTATTCCTTGGAGCGCAGGAGGGTGAGGAGTGAATTACCAGGGGTCACTGTTTAAGAATTAGGACTGAGACAAGTAAAGACATTTTTAACCCGGAGAGTTGTGAATCTGTGGAATTCTCTGGCACAGAAAGCAGTGGAGGTGAAACCACGGGATGTTTTCAAGATTGAGTTAGATTTAGCTCTTAGGGCTAAGGGAATCAAGGGATATGGGGAAAAAGCAGGAACGGGGTACTGATCTTGGATGATCAGCCATGATAGTATTGAATGGCCGTTCTGACTGAAAGGGCCGAATGGCCTACTCCTGCACCTATTTTCTATGGTTCTTTATTTCTATTTTTCTAGTCAGGAAAATGTAGGTAAACTGTTGACACTGAAGGCAGATAGATCCCCAGGGCCTTATGGCCTGCATCACAGAGTACTCAAGGAGGTGGCCCTAGAAATCGTGGATGCATTGGTGATCATTGTCCAATGTTCTATAGACTCCGGATCAGTTCACGTGGACTGGAGGGGAGCTAATGTAACGTCACAGTTTACGAAAGGATGGAGAGAGAAAACAGGGCATCATAGACAGTTAGCCTGAAATCGGTTGTGGGGAACATGTTTGTGTCCCCCCTCAATCTCCCCAGTACCTCTCCCCCTCATTCACCCCCACCTCCCCCTCGCACGTCTCTCTCCCTCTCTCTCTCCCCCTCCATCTCCCCCTCCCCTCCCTCTATCCCTCTCCCCCACCATCTCCATCTCCCTCTACACCTGCGACTACGAATCCCTCTCCCACCTCTCTCTCCCCCTCCCTCTCCCCACTACCTCTCCCCCTCCCCCTTCCTCTCCGTCCCTCCCCCTTCCTCTCCACCCTACCCTTCTCCACCTTCGCCTCCTCCCCCCTCTCTCCCACCCTACCTCCCTCCTCCAACTCCTCTCCCTCTGACCCTGCCCCTCCTCCGCTCTCCCCCGCCACTTCCTCCCACCCAGTGCCGTCCCTCAGGCCCCCACCTGCCGCTTCTGACCCACACTCTGACCACCTCTCTGCCCGTCCGTCCTTCTCCCCCTCCCTCTACCTGTCCCCCCCCCATTCCCTCTCCCTCCTCCTCGCTCTCCCGCACCCCTTCCCTCTGCCCCATCCTCTCACACACCCTTACCACCTCAGTGCCTCCCTCACGCCCTCCCTCTGCCCCTCCCCCTTCACCTCCCCACACTCTCCCCTTCTTGCTGCCCCCTCCCCCCCTCCCCGTCGCTCTCTCTTGGAAACATCCAGTGAGTTGGCCTCCACTGCCTTCTGCGGCAGCAGACAATTCCACAGCTTCACAACTCTCGGGGTGAAAAGGTTTTTCCTCATCTCGGTCCTAAATGGCCAGCCCCTTATTCTTAAACCATGACCCCTGTTTCTGGCCTCCCCCAACATCGGGAATATATTTCCTGCATCTAGCCTGTCCAATCTCTTAAGAATTATATATGTTTCCAAAAGATCCACTCTCATCCGTCTAATTTCCAGTCCTGTCGACCCATTCTTTCATCACTTGTCAATCAAGCCATCCAGGGAATGAAGTCGTCAAGTCAACTCACTTTTATTTCTGTAGCACATTTAAAAAACAACTCTCGTTGGCCAAAGTGCTTTACATTGGTGGAGGTACTAACGTTATACAACAATGGTTCATAGATTAAATACAAACATCACTACATACATATAGCACTCGCTCAGAGGACGTCAAGAAAGACTTGGGAGTAGAGATGAGTTTTAAGTCTCGACTTAAAGGAGTCGATGGAGGGGGCAGATCTGATGGGAAGAGGGATGCTGTTCCACAGTCTAGGAGCTGCAACCGCAAAAGCGCGGTCGCCCCTGAGCTTATGCCTAGACTGCGGGGTATTCAGCAACCCCAAGTCGGCCGATCTGAGGGACCTGGAGGTGGTGTGGCGGGTAAGCAAACTTTTGATGTAGGTGGGGGCAAGCCCATTAAGGGCTTTTTAGACATAAAGGAGGATCTTGAAGTTTATACGGAACTGCACAGGAAGCCAGTGGAGAGAGGCCAGGATCAGGGGGGACAGGGAAGATTAGCTGATGCCAGTGTAGAGGGAGTTGCAGTAATCTAGGCGGGAGGAGATAAATGTGTGGATGATCTTTTCGAGGTCATCAAACTGGAGGAATTGTTTTATTTTAGCTATCGTCCGAAACTGGAAGAAGCTAGCTTTTACCACGGCATTGACTTGTTTGTCAAATTTCAGTGCTGAGTCAAATATCACGCCAAGGTTTTTGACGTGAGGTTTGAGTAGTGGGGTAAGGCTTCCAAGGCTGCCTGCTATCATTTTGATTGAGTCCGAGGGGCCGAGAAGGATGACCTCAGACTTACTCTCGTTTAGTTGGAGGAAGTTCTGGGCCATCCAACACTTTATATCCTCGAGGCAGCGGATAAGGTTAAGCAG
>JAXLNO010000325.1:15000-42500 GCA_038087875.1 Malacoraja senta | reverse complement strand
TACATATGGTGTACATTTAGCTGCTAGTGTACATATGGTGTACATATAGCTGCTGGTGTACATATGGTGTACATATAGTTGCTGGTGTACATATGGTGTACATATAGCTGCTAGTGTACATATGGTGTACATATAGCTGC
The DNA here is from genome assembly GCA_038087875.1 of Malacoraja senta. Lineage (NCBI taxonomy): Eukaryota > Metazoa > Chordata > Chondrichthyes > Rajiformes > Rajidae > Malacoraja > Malacoraja senta. The sequence goes on along the minus strand of JAXLNO010000325.1, from coordinate 42,360 downwards.
TGGTGTACATATGGTGTACATATAGCTGCTAAATCTGTATAAGATCATTATAAACAGTTGAATAAGGGGTGGGAATTAATAAGCTTTGGCTTCTTCCTGCTCCTTTTCGGACACATACGATTTCATTTATTTATAGATATTGTTTATGACACTTTATAAATATTCATGTTTTGTTTTTTTCTGTGCTGTTTCACACTTGCTTTTTATTCTTTTATTCTGTTCGAAATAAAGAATGAAATAAAATAAATAAAATACAAGTTGCTCAAATAGTGATGGGAAATTGTACAGGGCACTGGGGAGACCACACCTGGAGTATTGTGTGCAGTTTTGGTCTCCCTAATTTGAGTAAGGACATTATTGCTATAGAGGGAATGCAGCGTAGGTTCACCAGCTTAATTCCCGGGATGGCGCGACTGACATATGATGAAAGAATTGATTGACTGGGCTTATATCCACTGGCATTTAGAAGTATTAGAGTGGATCTTATAGATACATATAAAATTCTTAAGGGATTGGACAGTCTGGATGCAGGAAAAATGTTCCCGATGTTGGAGGAGTCCAGACCCAGATGTCACAGTTTAAGAATAAGGGGTAGGCCATTTAGGACTGAGATGAGGAAAACCTTTTCCACCCAAAGAGTTGTGAATCTGTGGAATTCTCTCCCACAGAAGGCTGGGGAGACCAATTCACCAGATGTTTTCAAGAGAGTGTTAGTCATAGCTCTTAGGGCTAACGGAATCAAGGGAGCTGGGGAGAAAGCAAGAACGGGGTACAGATTTTGGATGATCAGCCATGATCATATTGAATGGCTCAAGGGCCGAATGGCCTTGTCCTGCGCCTATGTTCTATGTTTCTATGTTTCTATTCTGAAAGGGGGAGGTGAGCAGCCAGAGCTCATAGTCCATACGACAGACGACAGGTACACAGTACGTTGAGAGTAGCATCACACGGAGATAGGGTGGTCAAAAAGGCTTTTGTCACATTGGCCTTCATCAGTCAGAACATTGAGTCTAGAGATGTCGTGGTCATGTTGCACATGTACAAGACGTTGGTGAGACCACATTTACAGTGTTGTATTCAGTTTTGGACACATTAGTATCGGTAAAATGGTGTCAAGGTGGAAATGCCATAGAGAAGATTCACGAGGATGTTGCCAAGATTTGAGGGCCTGATCTAGAACAGATTCAGCAGGCTAGTGTTTTATTTCTTGGTGCACAGGAGGATGAGGGATGATATTTTCAAGGTGACTAAAATATTGAGAGATATAGATAGGGTCGACGCACAGATTAGGGCAATCAAGATCCTGAGGACAACTTTAAGATGGGGGGAAGATTGAATAGGAACCAGAGGGGTCATTTTCACACAAAGGGTGGTGGGTGTGTGGAACCAGCTGTAAGAGGAGATGGTTCAACCCAGTACTCATATCATCATCCGGTGTGGAAACAGGCCCTTCGGCCCAACTTGCCCACACCGGACAACATGCCCCATTCACTCTAGTCCCACCTGCCTGCAGTTGGTCCAAATCCCTTCAAACCCATCCTATTCACATACCTATCAAACTGTGTCATAAATGGTAGGTAAGTCCCTGCCTCAACTACCTCCTCTGGCATCTTGTTCCATACATCCACCATCATTTGTGTGAAAAAGGTATCCATCAGATTCCTATTAAATATTTTCCCCTTCACCTTAAATCTATGTCCTCTGTACCTCGATTCTTCTATTCAGGACAAGAGAATCTGTGCTTCTACCCAATATATCCCTCTCATGATCTTATACACCTCTATAAAATCACCCTTCTTCCTTCTGTGCTTCAAGGAATAGGTTCCCTGCCCACTCAACCACTCCCCATAGGCCAGACCCTGGCTGCTGCATCCTTGTAAAATGTCTCTGTAAAGGTTCTAGTTTGGCAACATCTATCTAATAACACAGTACCCAGAACTGAACACAATACTCCAAATGTGGCCTCATTAAGGTCTGATACAACTGCAAGATGACCTCCCAACCTCTACACTCAATACACTGCCAGGTAAAGGCCAATGTGCCAAAAGCCTTTTTGACCATCCGATCTACAGTAACTGTGATTCCACCTTCAAGGAACTGTGCACCTGCACTCCAAGATCCCTCTGCTCTACAATTGTACCTAGAGCCCTACCCTTCACTGTGTAGATCCTCCCCATGTTCAACAACAACAAGTTTATTTATGGATAACCCCTTGAGATGGACAGTCATCTCATTTTCGAGGGGGTCCAACATAGAACATACAGCACAAAACATAACATACATAAAGGCTCTCATCGACCCACCTACCCACACACCAAACCCAAAACCCCTCCATCCCCACTTGTTATAGTTTATAACAATTGTTAATTAACTTAAATCCAATAATAACAAAAGTTATGTGTTACAGCATAATGTTAGTCGCTATGCAATACTCTAATACTAGAAACAGGTACATGGTTTTATGAGAAATGGTAAAAGTGTATTTTTAAATAGACAAAATGAACTAATAGTTCTTATGGTACTAGGCAGAGTGTTCCAGTCAGAAGGAGCTTTATATTTAAATGCACGTCTCCCAATTTCTTTGTTAGTTCTTATAATGAAAAAGAAGGGTTGTTGAATATGTCTTAGTGAATATGAGGGTGTGTATGGTAATAGGTCTTGTTTTAAATAAGAAGGGTAATTAAGATGGATGCATTGAAAGATGAACTGGAACCAGTGGTAGCATCTTCGAGCGTGGGGGGATAACCAGTTTAAAGTTTCGTACATAGAACAGTGGTGAGTTGTATATGGACACCTTAAAATAAATCTGCAAAGACTATTATAAATTACATTAAGGGGTTGAAGATGTATATCAAATGTATTCTGATAGACAATATCAGCATAATCCAGTGTTGGTAGTAGTAGTTGAGAGACAATTATTTTTCTCATCTGAAAGGTGAAACAATTTATATGGCGGTAAAGAATAGCTAGATTACAGCTAAGTTTTTTAGTAATCGTCTCACTATGCTGCGTAAATGAAAGCGTTGGGTCAAGCCAAACACCAAGATATTTGAAGTTCAATACCTGTTCTAATGGTGATCCTTCATTAAATGATATAGTCTGACCTACAGAATTACCAAGGCCTTGTCTGGTACCAAATAACATACTGCATGATTTATTTTTATTTAAAATTAATTTGTTAAATAATAGCCATTTCTGAACAGAAATAATATCTGATTGAAGGGTTCTTTCAATTTCAGACTTGTCAGTACTAGATGTACATAGCACCGCATCATCGGCATATAGTTGTATTTGACAGTCAGAACAGATATTGGGGAGGTCGTTTATGAAAATAGAGAAAAGGAGTGGTCCCAAGGACGAACCTTGCGGGACCCCCTTCTCAACAATTAAGAAATTGGATTGACCCATTAGACTTCCATGTTAGACTTCCCAAAATGCAATACCTCACAATTCTCTGCATTAAATTCCACCAATAATTCCCCAGCACACTTGGCCATTCGATCAAGATCCTACTGCAATTAATCACAACCATCTTCACTATCTGCAAAACCACCCACTTTTGTATCATCTGCAAACTTGCTAAACTTGCTCTGTAAGTTCTCATCCAAATCATTGATGTAGATGACAAACAGTAACGGGCCCAGCACTGAACACTGAGGCACACCACTAGTCACAGGCCTCCAGTCTGAGAAGCAACCTTCCTTCCACCATCACCCTCTGCTTCCTTCCCTGAAGCCAAATTTCAATCCATTCAGCTATCTCTCCTTGTAACTATATAAAGGTACGAACTAAAAAGTACTACGGCAAACTTTAAGGAACATTTAGACAGGTGCATGGACAGACAGACAGACAGGCCATTTATAGGAATATGGGGATGGGACATGTTGGCCAGTGTGGGCAGGCAGGCAGGCTGGGCTGGGCTGAAGATGTTGTGAGACTCTATGTCTCTATGACTCTATAACTGGAGTGTGTGTGTGTGTTTGTACAGATAGTGCAGTAAGATATTCCTCACTTGGCCATGGATCTCTGCGCTGGGATCGTAGAACAGATTCATTTTAAGACAAACCCGGTTAATCACACTTTTTAACATTATTATTACAGCAGTTTGTCCAATGGTCGCACATGGATAGGTAACCTGCAAACATGTCCAATCTTCTACAAGGCAAATCAGTGTTGTCAGTGTTGCCACTGGTGAAAATATATCTGGGTAGTGTGCGACGGAACTGGCAACTGGTTGTTATTTCAAATGTTTGACTAGAAAGGGTTAACTGAAGTTCAGTTTCCATAATTAATCTCATCTGTAATGAGCACTAACTCCATCTTGCAGCTCTATCCACGCTGGTAAACACGGCACGTGAAGATGCATTAACTTGTTGTTTTCATCTTAATTAACAGTGGTTAGAAATTCTAATTGACTCTCTCCGGGATACAATGGAAAGAAAAACACATAATGTGGAAAATTAAAGTGTAGCTTCATAACTGAGAAAGAGATAGTTAAGTAATGGTGCTGTATCCTTCGTCCAGTGGGAATATTACTTCCAGCCGGTGAACACAAGGCCAGGCTGTGTTCAATCTGTAGTTTATTTTGTTGCAAACAACTTCAGACCAGTCGACAGGTAGATGTGACTTCAAACCCACGGATCAGGCAGCAAGGTCGGTCTGAGTGTAAATGACCAACTCATCTGCATTGGCTGTCCACACAGCGGTACAGAGAAAGCTGCCACACACACACACATACTTTATTGATGTGCTTGTTTATCAAGTAATTCAAGAGAGCATATCTCCCATCATGCAGTGTAAAGCTGGTACCGGTAGAAAGTGAAATCCACACTTCAATGAGCAGCAGGGACAGTTATTAAAAATGACCAATGTTTTGGACAGGCAATTCTATGATGTTTTCCTCTTAATTTGCATCTTTGAGAAATGTGGACACCTGTTGATGTTTCATTCATCTGATTCAAGGCCAGAGTTTAGTGGTGACTAAATATCCAAACAGTTGTCAGGTCACCGTTTAAAAGCAGTTTATTTGTAAGTGCTGTACCTGGCGCAAACTTCACACAGAGGTTTACCGTGTTTCATAGAGAGGGATAGTGGACTTTAGTTCATCTGAACTATTCCCAATGGCCGGCATCGCACTACCTAGCAATGTTACAAAATTTTGAAATTTTAAAAATAAAGTCTGCAATTTATCCCATCAGATAAAGCATAAAAGGAAGTTTAATTTGACACTTAATTCACTTTCATATCTTCAGTATTAAAAAAGTTATGGCCATTATCATACTCAGAAATTAGCATGTAGTTCCCTATTGCTTTTCCATTGACTTAACACAAAAGCTGTGATCGAGGACAGTTAAAAGCCCATAACTTTATAAAAATTATGATAACTGAAAGAAATTTTCAGTTATTATAGATTGAAGCATTCTGAAACAAATATGAAACAATCTTACTTCGAAGACATGAAAGTAAAGCATATAATTAGTAACTTACCTAATTGTAGCTAATTACAAAAATCAATTACTAGATCTAAACATCTATCAATTTCTTAAGAATAGATTAACATTTTTAAATAGCCTAAGTGTCCAAATAACATTCACACAATAATTCACAATATAACATAATTTTTAAATCTAATTTTCATGAATTTACAGGCCAAATGGAAGGAATTGAATGTTTAATACCTGTAAATGAATGGGGATTTAATTCATTTTGCGAGTGAGGATTTCTGGAACGCGATCTTTTGGAACGTTGATTTGCGGTGAATTTAACCCCGTATTGGCATGAAAAATACTGCCGTTAATTCGGGGAATAAAATCACCGTGTCGCATGAAAAAATGTGAATTAAAGGCTTCTTAAGAAGCACTTTTATACATTTAAAGAAAGCACTTTCGTTTACCTGTCCCGTGTGTGAAATCCGTCCCCATTATCGGCGTTGACGCTTCAGGAGCTGCTTTTAAAATTACTGTAGCGCTGACATTGACGATTTAATAAAAATAAAAAACACACAAAACGCCGGTAGGAACGATTTTGTCAGCCAAGGCTTGTACTCCAACAAAATATCAACCAGTACAAGGGAGGTGAAACCCGCGTTTTAACCACGCCCCCCCTTAAAGGCGCCAAAATCGCGCACACGGCCAGTGGCAGAATTACAGCGCGACTGAAGGTAAGTTTTGTAACATACCTACACTACCTGTGCCCCGTGTTCAAGAGACAAGAAAGAGGAAGACAGTGCAGATCAGTAGGTGACTCAGGAGCTGGTGCAGGGGGTGGGGGCTTCAGACATAGTCATACTGCATGGAAACAGGCCCTCTGGCCCAACTTGTCCATGCCCATGCCCCATACACTCGTACTACCAGCCTGTGTTTGACCCATATCCCTGTAAACCTGTCCTATCCATGTACCTGTACACATGAATGTTCAATGTTATCATAGACTGTGTCTTTGGAACTGATGTGTTACAATGCTGGGAGATATATTCTACACTCTGTATCTTGCACTTTGCTCCATCTGTTGTACTCCAGTTTGACTTGATTGTGTTTATGTTCAGTATATCCTTATCTGATTATATAGCATGCAAAACAAAGCTTGACACTGTACCTCGGTACATGGGCAGAGCATTAAATAGGAAAGGTGCATTCATTCTGGTGGGACTCTGTAGGTTTCCCAAAAGCCAGCTGAGGAACAGCAGACGAACTGTGACAAGTCTCAGGTGATGCTTTGCTATGTCATGAGCTCAGTAAATGATAGAGTCGGTGAGAGTGTTGTACAATAGAGCACAGTTGTACGACAGGAAGGTGACATCAGATATACATGTACTGAGATGGACAAGGACTGATTAGGGATAGTCAGCACAGATTTGTACGTGGGAGATCGTGTCTCACCAACCTGATTGAGCTTCTTGAAGATGTGACCAAAAACGTTGATGATGACAGAGCTGTCGATGTTGTATATGTGGATTGGAGCAAAGGTATTTAACAAGCATCCACATGGTAGGTAAGGTAAGATTGCACTTACCTTCCACATGCTCTGGAAGGTAAGATTGCAAGGAATCCAAGGAGAGATAGCTGAATGGATAGAAACTTGGCTTCATGGAAGGAAGCAGAGGGTGATGGTGGAAGGTTGTATTTCAGACGGGAGGCCTGTGACTAGTGGTGAGAACGTACAAAGCATGAGCTACAAATTTGCAGCTGACACTAAACTGGGTGGTATTGTATATACTGAAAATGTTTGTGAGAAATTTCAGCAAGATCTTGATCGGTTGGGCAGGTGGGCTGAGGAATGTCTGATGGAGTTTAATACAGAGAAATGTGAGATGTTGCATTTTGTGAAGTTTAATAAGGGCAGCACCTACACAGTGAATGGTTGGGCTCTTGGAAGTGCTGTGGAGCAGAGGGATCTACGAATGCAGTTACATAGTTCCTTGCAAGTGGCACGATGGGTAGATATGGTGATTAAAAAGGCATTTGGCACATTGGCCTGCATCAGAGTATTGTGTAGAAGTTGGGAGGTCATGTTACAGTTGTATAAGACGTTGATGAGAACACAGTTAGAGTATTGTGTTCAGTGTTGGTCACCGTGTTATAGGAAATATGTTGTCCAGCTGGAAATGGTGCAGATAGGTTTTACGAGGCTGTTGCCAGGACACGAGGGCCTGAGCTATAGAGGGAGATTGGGCAGGCTAGGACATTATTCATTGGAGCGCAGCAGGGTGAGGAGTGATCTTATACAGATGTAGAACATCATGAGAGCAACAGATCAGGTAAATACACTGTCTATTGCCCAGATTAGGGAAATCAGGACCAGGGACATAGGTATCAGGTGAGGGGGGAAATATTTAATAGGAACATGAGGAGTGACTATTTACACAAAGGGCGTTGTGTATATGGAACGAACTGCCAGAGGAGGTAGTTGAGGCAGGTCTGGTGGATGAGATATACATGAGATATATCTGTGCAGGTACATGGATAGGATAGGTGTAGAGGGAAATGGGCCAGTTGACATAGTGTAGATGGAAACTTAAAACTCCCCCTAATACCCAAAGACCTGGGATATGGATGCACCACAAAATTTAAAGGTACTATAATTACTCAAAATGCAAGATGCTAAGCAAAAGAGCCTAGGAGGAGTCTCATTCTGCAGTTGGAATATAAGAGGTATTAATGAACCTATTAAAAGGGCTAAGATACTAGATCAGCTGAAATTGTACAACTCTGACATTATCCTTTTACAAGAAACTCATCTAAAATCCCATGATCAACCTAGGTTGAGGGCGAAATGGATAGGTCAAACATACCATTCTTAATTTACCTCGAAATCTAGAGGTACGTCAATTATTATAAGAAAAGGTATACCATTCAAAGCAAAGAATACTATAACAGACATTGAAGGGAGATACTTAATAGTTAATGGAGAAATTCGTGATGCTCCAATCACTTTGGTAAATATATACGCGCCTAACTTTGACAACCGTCATTTTTTAAATAAAATTTTGAATAGAATCGCAGAGTCTAACTATCAAAATGTTATAATAGGAGGAGACTTTAACTGTGTTTTAGATCCGTACTTAGATAAATCAAGCAAAAAACTGAGAGGGAATACGAAATCTAAATCTGGTGAATTTTTAAATACTTATATAAACAACACTAATATAGCAGATGTTTGGAGAATTGCTAATTCAACTGGCAGGGAATACTCGTTTTATTCAATGGTACACAAAACATACTCACGTATAGATTATTTCCTGGCGGACACCAAATTAATCCCTCATATTTCTAACCCAACATATCATACAAACTCTATTTCAGATCATTCACCATTAACTTTTTTTTTTTAACTGGAAGGGATGTCTAAGAATATATCGTTCTGGAGATTTAACTCTCATATCTTAAAAGATCCACAAGCGAGTATATATTTAAAAGAACAAATGGATGCCTTTTTTGAAATAAATGTCACTCCAGACATATCGCCTACTGTATTATGGGAATCTTTTAAAGCATATATTAGAGGTATTATAATTTTATACCAAGCTTTTCAAAATAAAAAGAATAAGAATGAACAAAAACAACTAGAGGAACTTATTAGACAAATGGATATAGATAATGCTAAAGATCCATCAATAGAAAAACATAATAAAATAATAATTCTGAAATTTAAATTAAATAAACTATTATCAGCCAAATTGATACAACTTTTTCAAATTACAAAACAAGAGTACTTTGAATTTGGGGATAAACCGCATAAACTTCTGGCCCGCCAGCTAAAAAAAGTGAAAAAGAACATACGATCCCAAAGATTAAATCAGATAGAGGGGAGTTACTAACTACACCGAACGATATTAATAAAAGATTTGCACAATTTTATGAGAATCTGTATACATCTAAAACGACAACTGATTCCTATAAAATTACTGAGTTTCTGGATAACTGTAATCTTCCAAAGTTAGAGGTGAAGGAACAAGAGGAATAGGGAGCACAAATTTCAATTAAGGAATTAGAAGATACAATAAAATTACTAAAGAATGGAAAAACTCCAGGTCCTGATGGATTTACTAATGAATTTTATAAAGATTTCTAATATAAAATTATACCTAGATTACAAAAAATGTACCAACATGCTTTTAAAAAACAAATACTACCTGATACATTAGCTGAATCAACGATTACATTAATACTTAAAAAAAACAAAGCTTTAGAAGAACCGGGTTCATATAGAGCTATTGCACTGTTAAACACAGATCAAAAAATATTAGCAAAAACATTAGCTAGAAGATTAAGTAAATATATTAGCAAACTAATAAATCCAGATCAGACGGGGTTTATCCCGAAGAGATACTCAGCTAATAATATGAGACGTTTACTCAATATAATGCATTCACATAAATTTGAAGAACAAGAATTATCAATTATTTCGCTGGACGCTGAAAAAGCATTTGATCAAGTAGAATGGAATTATATGGATAAAGTATTAGAAAAATTCCAATTGGGAAAGAATTTTATTTTATGGATTAAATTACTATATAATAAACATACAGCTAGAATATTAACTAATAATATATTATCTTCGAAATTTCAACTATCAAGGGGAAATAGACAAGGGTGCTCATTATCACCACAGTTGTTTGCTCTTATAATTGAACCGTTAGCAGAAAAAATTAGAATACATCCCGATATCCATGGGTATAATACTAAATACTCAAATAATAAAATATCTATATACGCGGATGATATATTACTGTACATTACAAAACCTCAAATCACTATACCAAATATATTAAACTTAATTGAAGACTTTGGATCTTTTTCTGGATACAGAATAAACTGGAATAAAAGTGAAATTATGTCAATAAAACCGAAAGACTCAACACATCTTTTAAAATTCCCTTTTAAAATAGCTACAGAAAAATTTAAATACCAGGGAATCGAAATTACCAGAACATATCAAGGTATGTTTAAAGCAAATTTTGAGCCTTTACTTAATAAATTAAATACATGAATTAAATTTTGGAAAACGCTCCCGATGTCTTTAATAGGCCGAATAAATGCAATAAAAATGATCTTTCTTCCACAAATTTTATACCTATTTCAATCGATTCCTATATACTTACCAAAGAAGTTTTTTTTTAAACTGGACTCAGACATTACTAATTTTATATGGGACTATAAATCACATAGAATACAAAGTACACACCTGAACAAACCCAAAGTACTAGGGGGCTTAGCACTCCCTAATTTCATGTATTATTATTGGTCAGTAAATATTAAAAATATGATTCAACTGATGGATAATTCTGCTCAGCAAGTGGATTGGATTGTAATGGAGAGAGAGGACTGCTCCTCTAGAAACATTGGAGCGATCCTCCTCTCACCAACGAAACTGAATAACATAAACTATAATAAGAACCCAATCATACATAGTACAATCAGAATTTGGAAACAAATAAAACAAAATTTAAAATTAAGAATTTTTTCACTTTTATCTCCCATAGTTAATAACCCTTCGTTTAATCCCTCTACTACAGATAAAGCCTTCATACAATGGGATAGACTAGGAATTAAAACGTTCGGTGACCTGTATGAAACTGGAAAATTACTATCATTTCAGCAATTACAAATAAAATATAAACTTGGAAATAATCAATATTTTAAATATTTTCAAATATGTGACTATTTGAAAAATTATATAAAAGATCATTATAATAGCCCAGTAGATGTTTTGGATGATGCAATGCAGATAAAAGCTGATTCAGCAAATTCAATATCATATTTGTATAATATTATCTTAAATGTAGAAATACCATCTACGGAAGGTATTAGAAGAGAATGGGAACAAGATTTAGCTATTAAAATCTCAAAGGAAAAGTGGAATGAATACTTATTAAAAGTGCATAAATGTTCGATAAATGTAAGACATACTTTAATACAATTCAAAATTTTACGTAGATTATACTATTCTAAAACTAAAATCCATAAAATTTCCCCAAATATATCATCAAACTGTGATAAATGTCAATCTCAAGAAGCTACTATAGCGCATTCATTTGTCTTTTGTACATAAATTCAAAAATTTTGGATTGACATTTTTGAAATCTTTACAAAATTATTTAAAATAAATCTGAAGCAGAATGGATTATCTTCGGAATAACGGAAGATAGTCCAGAACTAAATGTGTTTCAAAAGAAACTAATAGGCTATGGGTTAATAACTGGAAAAAAGTGAATCCTAAAATTTTGGAAAAATGCTCCAATACCAACTATAAACATGTGGATTTCAAATATGTTTGAAACATTACACCTAGATGAGATAAGACTCCTCCTGGCAGGTAAACCAGATCACTTCCACCTGACGTGGTCGTCATTTATAGAATTATTACAAATATAGGGTGCAAAGGTACTTTAAAAAAAACTGAGGTCGGGTAGGGGGGGATGAAAATTGGAGATTTGGTATGTCCCATTTGCGGGATGCTGATAAAAAAGGTATTTGTTCTTCTCTTTTTCCTTTCTCATTTTCTTCTTCTTTTCTAGGGTCTACTTCTTAACTCTTTTTCTTATAGGGTCTTTGTTCTTTCTTGTTGTCACGTTTTTTGTTGCTTTTTTTTACACTTTCACCTTTTCCTTCACTTTCCTCTTTCTCTTAATCTTATCCTCTCCCTTTATTAATGTAAAAAAAAAAACGGAGTACATTAATTGTAATAAAATATATGTGACGAGTACTAATGGATGTGGTTGTAACGTAATGTGCTTCTAACAACTTAAAAAAAAAAAGACAGTGTAGATGGACATGTTGTTTGGAGTGGGCAAGTTGTGTCGTAGGGCCTGTTTCCATGCTGTATGTCTCCATGCCCATTGACCATTAAGTATCTGCTTATCAACCACACCCCCTTCACCTGTATCCACCCACCACTCACCAAGGTTTGTCCTGACCATCTCTCCACCTTTCTCATCCCCCCCCAACACAATCAGTTTGAAGAAGGGTCCCAACCAAAACACCACATATCCATGTTCTCCAGAGATGCTGCCTGACGTACTGAGATACTCCAGCATTCTGTGTCTTTATTTTGAACCAGCATCTGTAGTTCTTGTATCTCCTGGTTACTGTTAAAGTTTTAAGGGACATCGCTCGATATGTTTGCATCAGACAGAATCCCGGTGCACATGTTCATAATACTTTGTTCATAAATTTAATTCAAATAAAGATAGATATCTCTATTGAGGGTGTAGTTTACCATTACTACACATTGACCCCAGTTCCATCGACTCTTCGGGTGCTGTCTATGTGAAGTTTGTATGTTCTTCCCGTGTTGTGTGGGTTTTCTCCGGGTGCTCCGGTTTCTCGACCAGACAGAGGGTGGTGGGTAGATGGAACAAGCTGCCATAGGAGGTAGTTAAGGCAAGTACCATATCAACAGTTGAAGTACATTTGGACAAGGATACGAACAGGAGAGTGTGAGAGGGACATGGGCCAAACACGGGCAGGTGGGACTAGTGTAGATGGGGCATCTTGGTCAGAATGGGCAAGTTGGGCCGAAGGGTCTATTTCCGTGCTGTGTGACTCTATGCAAGGTTCCCTACAAGTGGCGAGTCAGGTGGACAGGGTGGTGAAGAAGACACTTGCCTTCATGGGCAAGCGGACTGAGCACAAAGGTTAGGGCATCGTGATACATCTGTACAACTCGTTGGTAAGACCACACTTGAAGTACTGTGTACAACTCTGGTCACCAAGCCACAGGAAGGATGCCATTGTATTGGAAAGGCTACAAACGAGATTCACCAGGAATGTTACCTGGGCTGGCAGACTTGATATGGGGAGAGGTTGGATAATCTGGGGCCTTTTCCTTTGGAGAGTGGGAGGATGAGGTGTGACCTTATTGAGGTGTACAAGTTCACGAGGAGCATGATTTAAACTACCATTCACAAGTAAGGTATGTGCCGTAATAAGCACAGGGCAGTGGCTCTGACAATCACCATCATGAAGTGCTTTGAGAGACTGGTGTTGGAGCATATTAACTCCAGTATCCCAGCCAGCCTTGATCCATTACAGTTTGCTCATCAACGCAGCCGGTCTCCAGCAGTGACCATCTCCCGCCCTAAACCCATCTCTGGAATACATAGACAACAAGGTGGCATAGAAACATAGGAAATAGGTGCAGAGATAGGCCATTCAGCCCTTCCAGCCTGCACCGCCATGCAAAATGATCATGGCTGATCATCCACAATCAGTACCTCATTCCTACTTTCTCTCCATATGCCTTGATTCCGTTAGCCCTAAGAACTATATCTAACTCTCTCTTGAAAACAGACAGTGAAATATGTCTTCTGTGGCAGAGAATTACACAGATTCACAACTCTCTGGGTGATAAAGGTTTGCATGTTCTCTGTCCTAAATGGCCTATCATTTATTCTCAAACTGTGACCCCACTGCTTCTGGACTCCCCAACGTCAGATAGTGGATAGATAGGAGTCTAATGTAGGCCAATTCCTAACGTACCAATTCTTGCTATTGAGGGAGTGCAGCGTAGGTTCACCAGGTTAATTCCCTGGATGGCGGGACTGACAAATGATGAAAGAATGGATCGACTGAGTTTATGTTCACTGGAATTTATACGGATGAGAGCGGATCTTATGGAAACATATACACTTCTTAAGAGATTGGACAGGCTAGATACAGGAACAAAGCCTGTCCAATCCCTTAACAATGTTACATGTTTCCATAAGATCCCCTCTCATCTGAATTCCAGTGAATATAAACTCAGTCGATCCATTCTTCCATCATTTGTCAGTCCCACCATCCAGGGAATTAACCTGGTGACCCTACGCTGCACTCCCTCAATAGCAAGAATTGGTACATTAGGAATTGTCCCACGTTAGACTCCTATCTATCTGCTATAGCTCCACCTTCAACACCATAATCCCATCCAAACTGATCTCCAAGCTGCTGGAACTAGGAATCAGCTCCACCCTCTACCACTGGATCTGCAACTTTCTGACCCTTCCAATCGGTGAAGATAGGTGACAGCATCTCATCCGCAATAATCATCAACACTGGTGCCCCGCAAGGATGCGTTCTCAGTCCTCTAATACACTCCCTATACACATGACACCAAGGCCAAATGTGGATCTAATTCCATCTACAAGTCTGCAAACGACAACACTGTGGTGGGATGAATCACGACCAATAATGGGATGGAGTACAGGAAGGATATGTCATAAGGTCATCAGTGATAGCAGTAGAATTAGGCCATTCGGCCCATCAAGTCTACTCCGCATTCAATCATGGCTGATCTATCTCTCCATCCTTGCCCCATTATCCAGCCTTCTCCATGTAACCTCTGAAACCTGTAGAAGTAAAGAATCAATCTATCTCTGCTTTAGTAATATCCACAACACCCGTAAACAAGTACTTTAGTTCTGTCTTCACTGAGGAATAAAGCCTTCATTGCGAGAGGATTTGAGTTTAGGAGCAAGGAGGTTCTACTGCAGTCGTACAGGGCCCGGTGAGACTGCACCTAGAGAACTCTGTGCAATTTTGGTCTCCTAATTTGAGGAAGGACATTCTAGCTATTAAGGGAACGCAGCGTCGGTTCACCAGGTTAATTCCCGGGATGGCGGGACTGACATATGATGAAAGAATGGGCGACTGGGCTTGCATTCGCTGGAGGTTCGAATGATGAGAGGGGCTCTTATACTGTAAACATATAACATTCTTAGAGGATTGGACAGGCTAGATGCAGGAAAAATGTTCCGATGTTTGGGGAGTCCAGAACCAGAGGTCACAGTTTAAGAATAAGGGGTAGGCCATTTAGGACAGTGATGAGGATAAACTATTTCACCCAGAGTTGTGAATGTGTGGAATTATCTGCCAGAGAAGGCAGTGGAGGCCAATTCACCAAATGTTTTCAAGACAGAATTAAATTGTGCTCTTTGGGCTAAGGGAATCAAGGGCTATGGGGGGTAAAGCCGGAACAGTGGACTGATTTTGGAGGATCAGCCATGATCATATTGAATGGCGGTGCTGGGTCGAAGGGCCGAATGGTTGGGGTCCAGTTGCGATCTAGTATCAGAATTATTAACATATTAATTATCCTCATTTCTGAACCTAATCTATATGCCATTGTATACTGAGTGACTCCCTCGTATTCCACAACGCCACATGTACAACAGGTACATTTAGTTCTGTCTTCACCAAGGGACACACAAGCAATCTCCCATAAAAATAGGGGACCAAGGATCTACCGGGAAGGAGGAACTGAAGAAAATCCACATTAGCCCACCAGGAAATGGAGTTATGCAAACTGTTGAGACTGAAGGCAGATAAATCCCCAGGGCCTGACGATCTGCATCCCAGCGTACTCAAGGAGTGGTCTGAGAAATCGTGGATGCATCAGTGATTATTTCCCAATGTTCTATAGACTCTGGATCAGTTCCGGTGGACAGGAGGGTAGCGAATGTAAGCCCAATTTTTAAGAAAGGAGGTATAGAGAAATCGGGGAATTATAGACCAGTTAGCATGACGTTGGTAGTGCGGAAGATGCCTCAGTCGATTGTTAAGGATGTAACAGCATTTGGAAAGTAGTAACAGGATAGGTCAAAGTCAACATGGATTTATGAAGGGGAATTCATGCTTGACTAATCTTCTGGAATTTATTGAGGATGTAACAAGTAGAATGGATAATGGAGAGCCAGTGGATGTGGTGGATCTAGACTTTCAAAAAGCCTTTGACAAGGTCCCACACAAGAGATTAGTGTGTAAAACTAGAACACATGGTATTGGGACAAGGGTATTGACATGGATACAAAACTGATTGGCAGACAGGAAGCAAAGAGCAGGAATGAACGGGTCCTTTTCAGAATGGCAGGCAGGAACTAGTAGGATGCCGGAAGACTTAGTGCTGGGACCCCAGATACTTATAATATTTACTGACGATTTAGACAAAGGAATTACAACTGGGCTGGCGGGCATGACGATGACAGAGCACATGAGAGATAACAGAACCGGTGATTCCAGTGCTGTGCAAATGTTCATGAGAACAACAGGGAAACAGGCACTTCGGCCCGATTCATCCATGCAGATCGAGATGCCTATGAGGCATGATGTCCATGATGTGAATGAGATTACAAGTGATCTCATTCACGTGTATTTGTCTCATATCCCTCCATGCCTATCCGAGACAAACGGCTGTCCAAATGCTGTTTATTTGCTGTGACGGTATCTGCCCCCACCACCACTTATGAAGAGATTGCTCCACCTTTGGTGTGGAATACCTGCCTGCCCATCAGTATTCCCTTAAATCTTTCCCCTTTCCAATAAACTGTAGTTGTGTGGGTTTAGATTCTCCCAGCCTGGGAAATAACTGTCACCATCTACTCAATCCTGCTGTAGTTGACATAATTTCACAAGCCTCTGTAAGGTCACCCCTCAGTATTCTTGCTCCAAAGAGACCAATCCCACCCGATCGAATCTGCCTTCTAAACTAACGCTGTCCATTCCAGATAACATCCTGGCGAATCTGTTCCGCACTCCCTCTGGCAATAGGACATCATTTCCATAATCTGGTGACCAGAACTATACAAAAGGGGCTGGCAGATATTTGAAGTACAACCGAGGAGAGCAAGTGCTACACTTGGAGGAGCAGTGAAGTCTTTGGTGGCAAAACAGGAGACTATTATTTGAATGGTGGCCGATTAGGAAAAAGGGAGATGCAACGAGATCTTTGTGTCATGGTACACCAGTCATTGAAAGTAGGCATGCAGGTGCAGCACGCAGTGAAGAAAGCAAGTGGTATGTTAGCATTCATAGCAAAAAGATTTGAGTATAGGAGTAGGGAGGTTCAACTGCAGTTGTACAGGGTCTTGGTGAGACCACACCTGGAGTATTGCGTACAGTTTTGGTCTCCTAATCTGAGGAAAGACATTCTTGCCTTAGAGGGAGTCCAGAGAAGGTTCACCAGACTGATTCCTGGGATGTCAGGACTATCATATGATGAAAGACTGGATAGACTCGGCTTGTACTCGATAGAATTTAGAAGATTGAGGGGGGGTCTTATAGAAACTTACAAAATTCTTAAGGGGTTGGATAGGCTAGATGCAGGAATTTTTTTCCCGATGTTGGGGAAGTCCAGGACAAGAGGTCACAGGTTAAGGATAAGGGGGAAGTCTTTTAGGACCGAGATGAGAAAAACATTTTTCACACAGAGAGTGGTGAATATGTGGAATTCTCTGCCACAGAAGGTAGTTGAGACCAGTTCATTGGCTATATTTAAGAGGGAGTTAGATGTGGCCCTTGTGGCTAAAGGGATCAGGGGGTATGGAGAGAAGGCAGGTACAGGATACTGAGTTGGATGATCAGCCATGATCATATTGAATGGCGGTGCAGGCTCGAAGGGCCGAATGGCCTACTCCTGCACCTATTTTCTATGTTTCTATGTCTTGATTTTTCTTTATTTGGATGTTCAGCTGTAGTGTAAGTGTGTTGAGAATCAGACGCAGATGGGAAGTGACTCCATCAATCAGTCAGTGAGTCCAGAGTTGTCAGTACCGATGAGCTGTAACCAAGGGGAAAATGTGAATTAAGTGTAAAACAGAGGGATCTAGGATGACAGCAGGTACATAGTGGTTTACAAGTAACATCACAGGTAGATAGGGTGGTCAAAAAGGCTTTCGGCACATTAGCCTTCACCTGTCAGAGCATTGAGTATAGACACTAGGAGGCCATGTTGCAGTTGTATAAGACATTGGTCATGCAGCATTTAGAGTATTGTGTTCAGTTTTAGGTACATTGGTATCGTAAAATGGTGTCAAGCTGGAAAGGGAGCGGAGAATGTGCAGGAAAGAAGTACAGATCTGGTTTTAATCGAAGGTAGACATAATATGCTGGAGTAACTCAACGGGTCAGTATATATAAGGGTCTCGACCCGAAACGTCACCCATTCCTTCTCACCAGAGATGCTGCCTGACCCATCCGCTGAGTTACTCCAGCATTTTGTGTCTGAGGGCGTAGAGAAGATTTACGAGGATGTTGCCAGGACACGAGGGCCTGATCTAGAGGGATAGGTAAAAACATTGTTATTTTATTTCAAATGTTGGACTTAAAAGGGTTAACGCAGGTTCAGTATCCATAATGAATCTCATCTGTAATGAGCACTAATTCCATCTTGTTGCTCAATCTATCCACGATGGTAAACACGGCAGGTGTAGATGCATTAATTTGTTATTTTCAACTTAATTAACAGTAGTTTAGTGCCTCTCTCTCTCCGGCATTCAATGTAAAGAATAACACTGAAAATTAAAATGTAGCTTCATATCTGAAAAAGGGGATGCTGTGCCCTTCACCCCCAGTGGGAATATTAGTTCCAGCTGGTTGGTCAATACTAGCTGTGGCTGTGTTCAATCTGCAGTTTATTTTGTAGTCAACTACTTCAGACCAGTCGACAGGTAGATGTGAATTCAAACCCACAGACCACACAGCAAGGTCCGTCTGCTGAGAGAAAACGTACATCAGAATCCCCTTATATTCTTCCCGTTAGATCCCTCTCATCATCTTATACACCTCTATAAGATCACCCTTCTTCCTCCTGCCTGTGTTTCAAGGAATAGGGTCCCTGCCTACTCAACCACTCCCCACAGGCCAGACCCTGGCTGCTGCATCCTTGTAAAATGTATCTGTAAAGTTTCTGGATTGGCAACATCTTTCCAATAACACAATACCCAGAACTGAACACAATACTCCAAATGCGGCCTCACTAAGGTCTGATACAACTGTAACATGATCTCCCAAACTCTACACTCAATTGGAGGAAATGCACCTCATATTCCGCTTGGACAGTCTACATCCTGGGGGCATGAACATCGAATTCTCCCAACTGTGCTAGCCCTTGCTGTCCCCTCCCCTTCATCAGCCCTCTGGTTGTCTCCTCCCATCTCCCAGCCCTCGGGCTCCTCTTCCGCCTTTTTTCCTTTTTACCTTTCTTCTCCCCACCCCCTATCAGTCTGAAGAAGGGTTTCGGCCCGAAACGTTGCCTATTTCCTTCGCTCCATAGATAACCATATAACCATAACAGCACGGAAACAGGCCATCTCGGCCCTTCAAGTCCGTGCCGAACTTTTTTTTTTTTTTTTTAATTTACTTCCCCCTAGTCCCGTCTACCTGCACTCAGACCATAATCCTCCATTCCTTTCCCGTCCATATACCCATCCAATCTATTTTTAAAGGATAACATCGAACCTGCCTCCACCACTTCCACTGGAAGCTCATTCCACACAGCACCACTCTCTGAGTAAAGAGGTTCCCCCTAATGTTACCCCTAAACTTCTGTCCCTTAATTCTCAAGGCATGTGGCTGAATGGGAGATGCCAGAGAGTAATGGTGGATGGCAGTTTGTCAGGTTGGAGGCCGGTGACTAGTGGGGTGCCTCAGGGGTCTGTGTTGGGTCCACTGTTGTTTGTCATGTACATCAATGATCTGGATGATGGTGTGGAAAATTGGATTAGTAAGTATGCAGATGATACTAAGATAGGTGGTGTGGTGGATAATTAAGTAGATTTTCAATGTCTACAGAGAGATTTAGGCCATTTAG
The DNA here is from genome assembly GCA_038087875.1 of Malacoraja senta. Classification (NCBI taxonomy): domain Eukaryota; kingdom Metazoa; phylum Chordata; class Chondrichthyes; order Rajiformes; family Rajidae; genus Malacoraja; species Malacoraja senta. Next base: position 22,296 of record JAXLNO010000325.1, on the reverse strand, counting down.
AAGAGTGGGCTGAAAGATGGCAGATGGAGTTTAATGATGATAAATGTGAGGTACTACATCTCGGCAGGACAAATCAAAATAGGACGTACATGGTAAATGGTAGAGAATTGAGGAATGCAGTTGAACAGAGGGATCTAGGAATAACTGTGCATAGTTCCCTGAAGGTGGAATCTCATGTAGATAGGGTGGTAAAGAAAGCTTTTGGGGTGCTGGCCTTTATAAATCAGAGCATTGAATATAGAAGTTGGGATGTAATGTTAAAATTGTACAAGGCATTGGTGAGGCCAATTCTGGAGTATGGAGTACAATTTTGGTCGCCTAATTATAGGAAGGATGTCAACAAAATAGAGAGAGTACAGAGGAGATTCACTAGAATGTTGCCTGGGTTTCAGCAACTAAGTTACAGAGAAAGGTTGAACAAGTTAGGTCTTTATTCTTTGGAGCGCAGAAGGTTAAGAGGGGACTTGATAGAGGTCTTTAAAATTATGAGCGGGTTAGACAGAGTTGACGTGGATAAGCTTTTTCCATTGAGAGTAGGGAAGATTCAAACAAGGGGACATGACTTGAGAATTAAGGGACAGAGGTTTAGGGGTAACATTAGGGGGAACTTCTTTACTCAGAGAGTGGTAGCTGTGTGGAATGAGCTTCCAGTGGAAGTGGTGGAGGCTGGTTCGATTTTATCCTTTAAAAATAGATTGGATGGGTATATAGACGGGAAAGGAATGGAGGGTTATGGTCTGAGTGCATGTAGATGGGACTAGGGGGAAGTATTTATTAAAAAAAAAAAATAATAATAATAATAATAATAATAATGTTCGGCACGGATTTGAAGGGCCGAGATGGCCTGTTTCCGTGCTGTAATCGTGATATGGTTATATGGTTATATGTCCCCTTGTTTGAATCTTCCCTACTCTCAATGGGAAAAGCTTATCCACGTCCACTCTGTCTAACCCGCTCATAATTTTAAAGACCTCTATCAAGTCCCCTCTTAAACCTTCTGCGCTCCAAAGAATAAAGACCTAACTTGTTCAAACTTTCTCAGTAACTTAGTTGCTGAAACCCAGGCAACATAGTAAATCTCCTCTGTACTCTCTCTATTTTGTTGACATCCTTCCTATAATTAGGCGACCAAAATTGTACTCCATACTCCTGAATTGGCCTACAATTTTGGTCGCCTAATTATAGGAAGGATGCTGCTGCACCCGCTGAGTTTCACCAGCATTTTGGTGTACCATCTACACTCAATACTCTGCCAGCTAAAGGCCAATGTGCCAAAAGCCTTTTTGACCATCCGATCTACAGCAACTGTGATTCCACCTTCAAGGAACTGTGCATCTGCACTCCAAGATCCCTCTGCTCTACAATTGTACCTCTTGCCCTACCATTCACTGTGTAGATCCTCCCCATGTTAGACTTCCCAAAATGCAATACCTCACAATTCTCTGCATTAAATTCCACCAACCATTCCCCAGCACACTTGGCCAATCGATCAAGATCCTACTGCAGTTACTCACAACCATCTTCACTATCTGCAAAACCACCCACTTTTGTATCATCTGCAAACTTGCTAAACTTGCTCTGTAAGTTCTCATCCAAATCATTGATGTAGATGACAAACAGTAACAGGCCCAGCACTGAACACTGAGGCACACCACTAGTCACAGGCCTCCAGTCTGAGAAACTACCTTCCTTCCACCATCACCCTCTGCTTCCTTCCCTGAAGTCAAATTTCAATCCATTCAGCAATCTCTCCTTGTAACTATATAAAGGTACGAACTAAAAAGTACTGCGGCAAACTTTAAGGAACATTTAGACAGGTGCATGGACAGACAGACAGACAGGCCATTTATAGGAATATGGGGATGGGACATGTTGGCCGGTGTGGGCAGGCAGGCAGGCAGGCTGGGCTGAAGATGCTGTGAGACTCTATGTCTCTATGACTCTATTACAGGAGGGTGTGTGTGTGTACAAATAGTGCAGTAAGATATTCCTCACTTGGCCATGGATCTCTGTGCTTGGATCGTAGAACAGATTCATTTTAAGACAAACCCGGTTAATCACACGTTTTAACATTATTATTACAGCAGTTTGTCCAATGGTCGCACATGGATAGGTAACCTGCAAACATGTCCAATCTTCTACAAGGCAAATGTTGTCGGTGTTGCCACTGGTGAAAATATATCTGGGTAGTGTGCGACGGAACTGGCAACTGGTTGTTATTTCAAATATTTGACTAGAAAGGGTTAACTGAAGTTCAGTATCCATAATTAATCTCATCTGTAATGAGCACTAACTCCATCTTGCTGCTCTATCCACGCCGGTAAACACGGCACGTGAAGATGCATTAACTTGTTGTTTTCATCTTAATTAACAGTGGTTAGAAATACTAATTGCCTCTCTCCGGGATACAATGGAAATAAAAACACATAATGTGGAAAATTACAGTTCAGAACAGAGAAGGGGGTAGTTACGTAATGGTGCTGTATCCTTCGTCCAAATTCACAACTCTCTGGATGAAAATTATTTTCCTCACCTCAGTCTGAAATGGCCGAACCCTTATTGTTAAACTGCGACCCCTGTTTCTGGACTCCCCCAACAACGGGAACAGTTCTTGCCTATCCAATCCCTTAAGAATTGAATGTTTCTATATGGTGCCCTGTCATACTTCAAAGTGAATTTAGAGAGAGCTCTTACACACTCAGTCTGTATTTCTGTGCCTATTTATCAATTAATTCAAGAGAGCATTTCTCCGTTCTGCTGTGTATACCTGGTACACGTGGAAACTGAAAGACACTTCAATAATCAGTGACATATTAAAATGACCAACGTATATGACAGACAGTTATATAATTTTGTTGTTTAATTTGCAGCTTTAAGAAAATTGGACAGTTATTGATGTTGAATTCCTTGGATTTCCAGGCTAGAGTTTAGTTTGAGGACAGTGAAGCACCTGTTGGACACTTGGGAGGGAGATGAACGATGAGCCTCCGTTGTTAGTGACAGCACCACCCAATACAGTATCACCACTGTTGTGTAGTCAGTGATGTGTCTGTAATGTGGCTCCAACTGGGGAGGTCGATGACAGACAGAGCACACTAGAGTTTACAGAACCGCTGATTCCAGTGGTGTGTGAAATGGGCACGGAAACAGCATGGAAACAGGCCCTTCGGCCCGACATCCATGCAGACCAAAATGCCTATCTAGGGTGATCTCATTCACTTGTATTTGACCCATTTCCTTCCATTCCTATCCGAGACAAACGGCCGTCAAAATGCTGTTTATTTGCGGTGATGGTATCTGCCCCACCTCCTCATGTAAAGATTGCTCCATCTTTGGTGTGGAATACCTGCCCGTCAGAATTCCCTTCAATCTTTTCCCTTTCTATTAAATCTGGTCTCTGGGTTTAGATTCTCCCAGGCTGAGAAATATCCGTGACCATCCACTCAATCCTGCTGTAGTTGACATCATTTTACAAGCCTCAGTAAGGTCGCCCCTCTGTATTCTTGCTCCAAAGAGACACGATATTTTCCAATCCCACCCGATCCAATCTGTCTTCTATCAAGATTATGTTTCTGTTTAATCTTTATCTAGTTATGTATCTTGATGCTTTATTTGTATCATTGTATAATAAATCAAATGTCACTGTACCCCAGTACACGTGACAATAAAGGACCATTGGACTAACGCTGTCCATTCCTGAAAACATCCTGGTGAATCTGGTCTGCACTTCCTCTGGCAATAGGACATCATTTCTATGATATGGTGACCAGAACTACACAAAAGGGGCTGGCAGATATTTGAAGTACAACTGAGGAGAGCGAGTGCTACACTTGGAGGAGCAGTGAAGTCTAGATTGGTCTTTATTTGGATGTTCAACTGTGGTGCAAGTGTGTTGAGAATCAGACACAGATGGAAAGTGCCACCATCAGTGAGTCCAGAGGTGTCAGTACCGATGAGCTGGAACCAAGACAGAAAGGTGAATCAAATATAGAGCAGAGGGATCTTTGACGACAGGTACACAGTGTGTTTAAAGTAACATCACATGGAGATAGGGTGGTTTAAAAGGCTTTTGTCACATTTAACCTTCATCAGACAGAACATTGAGTCTAGAGGTTTGGAGGTCATGTTGCACATGTACAAGACGTTGGTGAGACCACATTTACAGTGTTGCGTTCAGTTTTGGACACATTGGTATCGGTAAAATGGTGTCAAGGTGGAAATGCCGTAGAGAAGATTCACGAGGATGTTGACAAGAATGGAGGGCCTGATCTAGAGGGACAGATTCAGCAGCCTAGTGCTTTATTCCTTGGGGCACAGGGGGATGAGGGATGATCTTTCAAGGTGACTTCTTCATGTGTATGGTGTACACAGCCTAAAGTTGTAGGACAACTTGTTCTATTTGATCTTATTGTTTGTACAAATATTTGTCAGGTCACCGTTTAAATCAGTTTATTTGTTAGTGCTGTACCTGGTGCAAACTTCACTCACAGGTTTACCCTGTTTCACAGAGAGAGAGAGGGGGAGAGGAGGTGTAGAGAGAGAAGTGGGGGGAGAGAGGTGGGATAGAGGGGGAGATAGGGAGAGGGGGGATTGATTTATTTCAATCAATACCGATATACCTAACCACATTTTTTTCAAAAATCTTGATTCTCTGATTACAACCTTTATCTGGGTTTATAAAACACATAGAATTCACAAACGACATCCATGTAAACCCAAAGCAACAGGCGGATTATGAACCAAGATGGCGGCGCAACCTGTGTTTGCAGCGGCCTCAGTGGAAATTCAGTGTTTTCGCGTGTTAGTGGAGCGAGTGGTGTGACTGGAGTATGTGTGTTGAGAGAGTGTATGTATGTGTGGCAGTATGAGCGACAGTTTCTGTTGGACACCCACAACAAAGCTTCTTGTTGTAACAAAGACTTACGGAGTGTTCTGGGCGAGCTGGGACTTCTGCGCTGCGTAGGCCCACGGAAAGCCGCGGCTGCACATGGAACAACATTGGTGAGGATTCACCGCAAGCGGTGTAGCAGGATGCGGAAGCGGGGGAAGCGTGGAGTAGTCTACGCTAGGCTAGTCGCTAACCCACACAAACCAACAGTGCCTACACTCATGTTGGCAAATGTCCGCTCCCTCGACAATAAGATGGACTACATCAGAGCGTGGAGAGCTACACAACGTAGCGTGAAGAACTGCTGTGTCTATGTCCTTACGGAGACCTGGCTGAATCAGAACATCACGGACGCTGCGATCCAGCTAGAGGGGCTAATGCTACACAGAGCTGACAGAGTAGCTTCGCTAGCTGGTAAGTCAAGGGGAGGCGGCCTGGCTGTGTATGTTAATAGATCGTGGTGTCGGGATGCCATGGTAGTTTCCACTTACTGCTCACCCCACGTAGAGTTAATGACTGTGAAATGCCGACCCTTCTACTTACCGAGGGAGCTAACGACAGTCTTCACAACGGCCGTTTATGTACCACCGAGCGCGGACGTGAAGGACGCTATGACAGAACTCTACAACAACATCAGTGAGCAGCAGAGGGAACATCCCCATGCTTTCTTCATAGCAGCTGGGGATTTTAACCAGGCAAGTCTTGCATCTGTTCTGCCTAAATTCTACCAGCATGTGGACATTGCAACCAGGGGAAAGAACAAACTAGACCTGGTGTACACAAACATTAAAGATTCATATAAAGCAGCCCCCCTCCCCCATATCGGCAATTCTGACCACCTGGCGGTTCTGCTCACACCTGCATACAGACCCAGGGTGAAACAGGACAGGCCAATGGTCAAAGAAGTCAGAATATGGCCACAGGGAGCTACCGCAGCACTGCAAGACTGTTTTGAAATCACACAGTGGGCCATTTTCAGAGAGGCAGCAACAGGTGACAGTGGCATTGACCTCCAAGAATACACAGAATCCGTCATCGGATACATCAATAAATGCATTGATGATGTGACGCTGGTTAAACCCGTCAAGAGGCGTGCCAATCAGAAACCTTGGCTAACTGTGGAAGTTTGTTCCCTACTGAGAGTCCGGAATGCTGCATTTAAATCTGGGGACAACGCAGCATACAAACTGGCACGGAGTAACCTATCCCGGGGGATCAGGGAAGCGAAGAGGCGGTATGTACAAAAACTTAATAGCCACTTCACAAACGACAAAGACACACGTCGCTTGTGGCAGGGATTTCATACCATCACTGACTACAACTCCCCCCCCCCCGCTGCGGATATGCCGAAACGACCCCTCTCTACCAGATGAACTGAACGAGTTCTACGCACGGTTTGAGGTTAAAAACACCACCCAGATACGAGCACTCCTGCCATCACCCAGCGACCAGTCACTCAGGCTGTCCACAGCCGGAGTTAAAAAGGCCTTTGCCAGCATCAATCCACGCAAAGCTGCAGGGCCGGATAACATCCCTGGATGCGTTTTAAGGGACTGCGCTGATCAACTAAAAGATGTCTTCACAGACATTTTTAACATCTCACTCAGCCAGGCAGTAGTGCCCAACTGTCTTAAAAGTGCCACCATCGTTCCTGTCCCGAAGAAACCAAACCCAGCCTGTCACAATGACTTCCGCCCAGTGGCTCTCACACCCATATTAATGAAGTGTTTTGAGCGGCTGGTTATGCAGCATATCAAAAATTGTCTCCCTGCCGACCTAGATCCACTGCAGTTCGCCTACAGAGCCAACATGGTCCACAGAGGATGCAGTCTCCACTACACTGAACCTCGCACTGTCACACCTCGACCGGAAAAATACTTATGCCAGGATCCTCGTTTTAGACTTCAGCTCTGCTTTTAATACAACCATTCCACAGCAGCTGGTGGAGAAGCTGAGGCTGTTAGGGGTCGATACTGGCACTTGTAACTGGGTCCTTAACTTCTTATCACAACGGCAGCAGACAGTCAGGGTGGGCAGTCGGACATCAAAAACCATCGCCGTGAGCACTGGCTCACCCCAAGGCTGTGTCCTAAGCCCCCTGCTGTTTAGTCTGCTTACACATGACTGTACTGCTAGACTCAATACCAACTATATCAACAAGTTCGCTGATGACACAACAGTGGTGGGTCTCATCAACGACAATAATGAGTCGGCGTACAGGATGGAGGTGGAGCTGCTCACAGGATGGTGCAAATCCCACAACCTCACTCTTAATGTGGGAAAAACTAAGGAGATGGTGGTCGACTTCAGGAGGGCGGGAAAACAACACCATACACCGCTGTATATTGATGGAACTGCTGTGGAGAGGGTCAGCAGTGTGAAGGTCCTAGGACTCCACCTGTCGGATG
>JAXLNO010000325.1:0-10000 GCA_038087875.1 Malacoraja senta | reverse complement strand
AAACAATAACTATTTGACCATCTTTGCTGTGACCCTGGTTTCCCCGAATGAATTGCTAACAGCTGAACCTGTTGTAAAAATCAAAGACGTCCTTATAAGGCCGCCCTGCATCTCATCGCCCACATTGTGACCCGAGCGTTTTGTTCCAAAGTGCCCCTTAATCCGTGAGATTCGGAAGAGAGGGAGAGAGTTAACACGTGGATATTGTGTAGGAAGAAACTGCTGTAGATAGACAATAGACAGTAGGGCCATTCGGCCCTTCGAGCCAGCACCGCCATTCAATGTGATCATGGCTGATCATCCCCAATCAGTACCCCGTTCCTGCCTTCTCCCCATATCCCCTGACTCCACTATCTTTAAGAGCTTCATCTAACTCCCTCTTGAAAACATCCAGTGAATCGGCCTCCACTGCATTCTGTGGCAGAGAATCGCACAGATTCACAACTCTCTGGGTGAAAAGTTTCTCCTCATCTCAGTCCTAAATAGCCACAGATTCACAACTCTTTGGGTGGAAAAGTTTCTCCTCATCTCAGTCCTAGATTGCCACAGATTCACAACTCTCTGGGTAAAAGTGTTTCCTCATCTCAGTCCTAAATGGCTTACCCCTTATTCTTGAACTGTGGCCCCTGGTTCTGGACTCCCCCAACATCAGGAATATGTTTCCTGCCTCCAGCTTGTCCAAACCCTTAATAATCTTATATGTTTCAATGAGATACCCTCTCATCCTTCTAAACACCAGAGTGTACAAGCCTAGCCGCTCCATTCTCTCAGGATATGACAGTCCTGCTATGATGGGAATTTACCTTGTAAACCTATGCTGGTCTCCCTCAATAGCAAGAATGTCATTCCTCAAATTAGGAGACTGAAACTGCACCAATACTCCAGGTGTGGCTCACTAGAGCCCTGTACAATAAGATGCCCTCTCATCCTTCTAACGTGAGACACAAAATGGTGGAGTAACTCAGCGGGTCAGGCAGCATCCCTGGAGAGAAGGAATGGGTGATGTTTTGTGGTCGAGACTCTTCGTCAGACAGAGAGAGAGAGTGTGTGTGAGAGGGAGATGCAGAGGGAGAGAGAGAGAGACAGACAGAGAGAGAGAGAGAGAGAGAGAGAGAGGAGAGAGAGAGAGAGAGAGGAGAGAGAGAGAGAGGGAGAGAGAGCGCGGGAGAGAGAGAGAGAGAGAGAGAGAGAGAGAGAGAGAGAGAGAGAGAGAGAGAGAGGGGGGAGCACGGGAGAGAGAGAGAGAGAGAGATGTCTCTTTCCCCTTTTCCCTCTATCCCCCCTTTCTCCCCATCACCTCTACCCTCTTCTCTCTCTCTGACTCTCCCTCTCTCTCTCCTCCTACCGCTCCCCTTCCCTTTCCCCATCTCTGTGCGGTGCTGGGGAGAGAGAGAGGGGGAAGAGAGGGAGAGAGAGAAGTGGGGGAGAGATGGAGGGTGAGAGGGAGGGTGAGAGAGAGGTGGGGGAGAGATGGAGGGGGAGAGAGGGAGGGGGTGAGGGAAGGGGAGAAAGAGGGAGAGAGGGAGGAGGGGAGAGCGAGAGGGGTTGGGGGTGAGAGGGAGGGGGTGAGAGATATGGAGAGGAGGGGGTGAGGGGGGAGTGAGGGGGGGAGAGGGAGGGGGACAGAGAGCGAGGGGGACAGAGAGAGGGGGAGAGAGAGGGAGGGGGAGAGATGGAGAGGGAGAGAGGGAGGGGGAGGGGAGAGAGGGAGGGGGAGAGATGGAGGGGGAGAGAGGGAGGGGGTGAGAGGGAGGGGGAGAGAGAGATGGAGTGAGAGGGAGGAGGAGAGATGGAGAGGGAGAGAGGGAGGGGGTGAGAGAGATGGAGTGAGAGGGAGGGGAGAGAGAGGGAGAGGATAGAGAGAGGGAGTTCAGGAGAGAGAGGGGGAGAGTGGGTGAGAGAGGGGGAGACAGAGGGGGATACAGAGAGTGGGATAGGGGGTTCAGAAGGGAGACAGAGGGGGAGACAGGATTTTGAGTCTGCGGAATTCTCTGCCTCAGAGGGCGGTGGAGGCAGGGTCTCTGGATGCTTTCTTGAGAGAGCTAGATAGGCTCTTCAAGATAGCGGAGTCATCTTTTCTTTTTCTTTCTTAAAGTTTAAAAAGTGAAGCGGTACAAAAAATGTATTAATATATACGTGTTGTACATTACTGTAATCTACCGTACTTCTATTAAAAAATTATAAAAAAATTTAAAAAAAAGATAGCGGAGTCAGTGATATGCGGAGAAGGCAGGAACGGGGTACTGATTGGGGATGATCAGCCATGATCACATTGAATGGCGGTGCTGGCTGGAAGGGCCGAATGTTCTCCTCCTCCTCCTCCTCCACCTGTTGTCTATTGTGTAAAATGCTGGAGTAACTCAGCGGGCGGGACTGGGCTGTATCTGTGGAGAACAAGGGATGGTGACGTATTGGAACCTTCTTCAGTGATGGGGGGGGGGAACTGGTTCATTGTCACAGGGAAGACTACAATTCCCAGGGGGCATTGTGCTGACGTCACGTAGGCGGCAAACTATGGGCGGAGGTCGACGCGATGATGTCACGACGCAGGGACCCAGGAACCAAGATGGCGGCGGATTCTCTGTTCCCCCCTTGTCTCTCTCTGTCTCTATCTCTACCTTTCTTCCCTTCTCTCTCTTTCCCTCCACTCTCCCCCCTTTCTCTCTCTCTTTTCCCCTCTCTTTCTCTCTCCCCCCACTCTCTTCCTCTCTTCACCCCTCTCTCTCTCCCCTTCGCTGCCTCTCTCTCTCTCACTCCAATCTCTCTCTCCCCTCTCTATCTATTTCCCTCTCTCTCACACCCCGCTATCACCCCCTCTCCCTCGCTCCCCCTCTCTCTCTCCCCCCTCTCCCCCTCCCAAACTCCACATCTCTCCCCGTATCTCGCTATCTCTCCGTCTCTCTCTCTGCCCCCTCTGTCCCCCCCTTCTCCCACACTCTCTCCCTCTAACCCCCATCACTCTCTCCCCCCTCTCTCCCCCCTCTCTCTCACCCCCTTTATCTCCTCTCCCTCCCGCCTCTCTCTCCCCTTCTCTCTCCCCCTCTCTCTCTCCCCCTCTCTCTCTCCCCCGGACCCTGACACCCACACCAGGTGATTCACCCCCACTCCCGAACCCTGACACCCACGCCAGGTGATTCACTCCCACCCCCGAACCCTGACACCCACGCCAGGTGATTCACTCCCACCCCCGAACCCCGGACCCTGACACCCTCACCAGGTGATTCACCCCCACTCCCGAACCCTGACACCCACGCAAGGTGATTCACTCCCACCCCCGGACCCCGGACCCTGACACCCACACCGGTGATACACCCCGAACCCCGGACCCTGACACCCACACCGGGTGATACACCCCGAACCCCGGACCCTGACACCCACACCGGGTGATTCACTCCCACCCCCGAACCCCGGACCCTGACACCCACACCAGGTGATACACCCCCACCCCCGAACCCTGACACCCACACCAGGTGATTCACTCCCACCCCCGAACCCCGGACCCTGACACCCACACCAGGTGATACACCCCGAACCCCGGCACCCACACCGGGTGATTCACCCCCACACCGGCCGCGGGGACAGACAGCTCGTTTAAAACATGGGGACACACATTCCGTGGCGGGCCGATGACAAGTGTGCATGACAACGAACACTTTTATCTCCTGCCCCCCTCCCCCTTGACAACAATAAACACGTTTTATTTATAATGTACCAGGTCCCCATCCCCGACCTCTACCTCCGCTACATCGATGACTGTTTTGGTGCTACCTCCTGCACCCACACACAACTGACAGGAGGGTGAAGGGGAGGGGGTAGGAGACGAGGAAGTGAACGGGGAGGGGAGATGAGGTTGAAGGGGAGGGGATGGGGATGGGGGGTGAGGGGAAGGGGAGGGGAGTGGGTTGGGAAGGGTAGGGGGAGGGCGAAGGAGGGGTGGAGGGGGAAAGGGTGCGGGAGGTAGAGGTGTAAGGGCATGGGGGTGGAGGGAGAAAGGGAGGGGTGGGTGAATGGGAGGTGGAGGGGAGGGTGAAGGGGGACGGGGAGGGGAGGGTGAAGGGAGGCTGAGGGGGAGGGGATGGGGGAGTGAGGGGGAAGGTGAAGAGGAGGGAGAGGGGGAGTGGTATGGGAGGGGGGATGAGGTGGAAGGGAGGGGGTAGAGGAGGGGGAGAGGGATGGGGAGGTTAAGGGGAGGGGGGGAGAGGGAAGGGGGAGGGAGAGGGGAAGGGGAGGTGAAGGGTTAGGGGGTGGGATGTGGATGGGAAGGGGGTGTGGGAGGGAGACGGGGGAGGCAAGGGGTGAGGGAGGGGAGGGGAGGGGAGGTGGTGCGTGAACGGGAGGGGGGTGGCAAGGGCGAGTGTGAGGGGGATGGGGAGGGGAAGGGGAGGGGGGAGGCGATGGCTGATGGGGACGCGGAGGGGGGAGGGGGAGAGGGAGAATGAAGGGGATGGGGAGGAGGGAGGGGAGGGAGAAGGGACGGTGAGGGGGCAAGGATAGGAGGTGGGGAGGGGATGGCGAGGGTTAAGGGGGGAGGGGGAAGGGGAAGGGCAGGGTGATGGAGGGCAGTGCAGATGGAGGGGGTAAGGTGGGGAAGGGCGAGGAGGGAGAGGAAGGGGAGGGAGAAGAGGCAGAAGATGGAGAGGAAGGGGTAATGTGTAGAAAAAGGGAGAGGAAGTGGGAGGGGGAGTGAGGTGAGGGAGGGAATGTGAGTGGGAGGGTGCAGGAGGGATTGGAGAGGGAGGATGAGAGGAAGGGGAGGGGTGGAGGAGGCGTGAGAATGGGGAAGGAGAGGGAGCGAGGGAAGGAGGGAGACGGTGGGGAGTGGAGTGGCAGGGGTGGGACAGGAGTGATGGGAATAGGACGTGGAGAAGTGAAGGGGGAGGAGCAGAGGGGGTGGGTGAGAGAAGATGGTGGTGAGGGTATAGGCGAGGAAAATGAAGTTGTAGGGAAGAGAGGGGTGGAAGATGAAGGGGGCTTTAGGAAGAGGTTAAGAGGAGAATTGGGAGGGAAAGGAAGGATAAGATGGGGGGGCAGGGGATGGGGAGAGAAATTGAAGGGAGAGTGGAAGGGCGAGAGGAAGGGGAAAAGGTGGGGTCGAGCGTGGGGGTGATGGGGAAGGGGAGAGCTAGGGAAACGCGGGGAGAGGAAGGGGGAGCGGAAGGGGGAGAGAGGGTGGTAGAGGAGGGGGAGTGAAGGGGGAATTAGGAAGGGGCAAGGAAGGGGGGAGAGGAGTGGGGAGAGGAGGAGGGAAATGGAGGGGGGGAGCGGAGGGTGCTAGGAGGGGATGAGGAGGGGAGAGGAGGGGGATGAGGAAGGGGAGAGGAGGGGGAGAGGAAGGAGAGAGGAGGGGAGAGGAAGGAGAGAGGAGGGGGAGAGAATGGGGAGAGAAGGTGATAGAGGAGGGAGGAAGAGGGGAGAGGATGGGGGGAGAAAGGTGATAGAGGAGGAAGGGGGAGGGGAGAGGAAGGAGCAGAGGAGGGGGAAACGAGGGGGAGGAGGAGCGGGGTGAGGAGGGGTAAGAGCAGGGAGCGGAGGGGAATGGAGGGTGGGAGAGGTGGGGGTTAGGAGGGGGCAGAGGATGGGGAGAGGAGGAGGCGGAGGGGAATGGAGGGGGTGAGTACGGGAGAGGAGGGGGAAGAGAGGGGGTTAGGAGGGAGGTTAGGAGGGGGGACAGGACTGGAATGGAGGGGGAGAGGATGGGGAATGGAGGGGGGGTAAGGAGGGGGAGGGGATTGGGGGAGGAGGAGGGGGGAGAGGAGGGAGGAGAGGGGGTATGGAGGGGGGAGAGGAGGGGGAGAGGAGGGGCAGAGGAGGGGGAGGGAATGGAGGGGGGAGAGGATGGGGAGAGGATGCGGTGAGGGGGGTAAGGAGGGGAGGAGGGGAAGGAGGGGGGAAGAGGAGGGGGAAGAGGTGGGGAATGGAGGAGGGGAGAGGAGGGGGAGGAGGGAGGAAGAGGAAGGGGGAGGAGGGGGGGTGGAGTGGGTAGAGGAGTGGGGAGAGGAGGGGAATGAGGCGGGAGAAGAGTGGGTAGAGGAGGGTGAAGAGGAGTGGAATGGAGGGGAAGAGGAGTGCGGAGAGGAAGGGGGAGGAGGGGAATGGAGGGGAGAGGAGGGGTGGAGAGGAGGGGGGAGAGGAGTGGGAGAGGAGGAGGAGAGGAGGGGATGAGGAGTGGGAGAGGAGGGGGAGAGGGGGATGAGGAGGGGGGAAAGGAGTGGAGAGACGAGGGGAATGGAGGGGGGAGAGGAGGGGGAGAGGAGGGGAATGGAGGGGGAGAAGAGGGGACTGAGGAGTTGGGAGAGGAGGGAATGGAGCGAGATAAGGAGGGAGGAGAGGAGGGAGAAGAGGGGGAGAGGAGTGGGGAGAGGAGGGGGTGAGGAGGGGGAAGAGGAGGCGGAGAGGAGGGGGATGAGCAGGGCGTGAGAGGAGGGGGGAGAGGAGGAGGGGATAGGAGGGTGAGAGGAGGGGGAGAGGAGGAGGAAGAGGAGGAGGGGAGATGAGGGGGAGAGGAGGGGAAGAGGAGGGGGAAGAGGTGGGGGGCGAGGAGTGGGGAGAGGAGTGGGGAGAGGAGGGGGAAAGGAGGGGGCGAAGAGGTGGGGAGAGGAGTGGGGAGAGGAGGGGCGAGCAGGGGAAGAGGAGGGGGTGAGGAGGGGGAGAGCAGGGTGTGAGAGGAGGGGGAGAGGAGGGGGATAGGAGGGTGAGAGGAGGGAGAGGAGGGGGGAGAGGAGGAGGGAGAGGAGAAGAGGAGGAGAGAGAGGAGGGGGGCGAGCAGGGGCGGATTGGCGGAGGCAGAGGAGGGGGTTGAGGAGTGGGGAGAGGAGTGGCGAGAGGAGGGGGGAGAAGAAGAGTGAGAGGAAGGAGAGGAGGTGGTGGGGAGAGGATGCGGGTGGGAGGAGGGGGAAGGGGGAGAGGAAGTGGAAATGAGGGGGGAGGAGGGCGACAGTCAATGGAGCATCAGAGGGAATGATGAGGGATGGATGGAGGAGGGGGTGAGGAAAGGTAGGGGTGGGAGTAAGATGGTGAACGGGAGTGTGAGGGGGGTGGGAAGGGTGAGGGGGAAGGGGACAGAGGGAACGAGCGGTGAGGGGTGCAGAGGGGGGAGGCAGCAATATTAGGTGAGTGCAGGGAGGTGAAAGGGGAAAGAGAGGGTGAGGGAAGGTCAGAGGTGGTGAGGAATGAGAGGGAGATGACGGGCGAGTGGGATGAGGAAGGAGGTGCGATCGCGGGAGAAAAGGTGTATGGGGGAGATGGGGTGGTAGCATAGGGAGAGGAATGGAGTGAGGAGGGAGAGAGGCAGGGAGTGGAAGGGTGAGGTGGGGAGAGAGGGCAGAGAGGAGGGGGAGAGAGGAGGGAGAATGGAGGAGAGAGGGGGGAGAGAGGGGTGAGAGCAGGGAGCGAGGGGGACGAGAGGGGGTGAGAGGGGAGGAAGTGGAGAGAGGAGGGAGAGAGGAGGTGTAGCGGGGGGAGAGGGGACGAGAGAGGAGGGCGAGAGAGGAGGTGGAGAGGGGGTGAGGAGGCGGATGGAGGAGGGGGACGGAGGAGGGGAGAGAGGAGGGGGAGAGAGATGGGGGCAGAGAGGAGGGAGTGAGGGGAGAGAGTGGGAGGGAGGGGAGAGAGGGGGGTTAGAGGAGGCGGAGAGAGGCGGGCAGAGGAGGGGGCAGAGAGGAGGGAGTGAGGGGGAGGGAGGGGGAGAGAGGAGGCGGAGAGAGGGGGGTTTAGAGGAGGGAGGGGAGGAAGGGGGAGAGAGGGAAGGGCAGAGTGGGGTGAGGAGGGAGAGGGGGCGAGAGAGGGGGAGAGAGGAAGGGGAGAGATAGAGGAGGAGGAGAGAGGAGAGGAGGGGGGAGAGGGAGTGGGGAGAGGAGGGGGAGAGAGGAGGGGGAGAGGAGGGGGAGATGTGTGAGAGAGGAGGGGGAGAGGAGGGGGAGAGGAGGGTGAGGGAGAAAGGAGGAGAGGAGGAGTGGGAGAGGAAGAGTAGAGGAGGGGAGAGAAGGGGCAGAGGAAGGGGTGAGGAGGAGGAGAGGAGGAGGAGGGGGGAGAGGACGGGAGAGGATGGTGAGAGGATGGAGAGAGGATGGGGAGAGGATGGGAGAGAGAAGGGGGATGTTGAGAGAGGAAGGCGAGAGGAGGGGGAGAGGAGGGGGAGGGAGGAAGGGAGAGAGGAGGTGGAGATGAGTGGGGAGAGGAGGCGGAGAGGAGGGGAGGGAGTGGGAGTGGCAGTGGGGGACAGGTGTGATGGGAATAGGACGTGGAGAGTGAAGGGGGAGGAGCAGAGGGGGTGGGAGAGAAGATGGTGGTGAGGGGTATAGGCGAGAAATGAAGTTGTAGGGAAAGAGAGGGGTGGAGGAAAGAGAGGGTGGAAGATGAAGGGGGATTAGGAGAGGATAAGAGGGAGGAATTGGGAGGGGAGAGGAAGGATAAGAATGGGAGGGGCAGGGGATGGCGAGAGAAAATTGAAGGAGAGTGGAAGGGGGAGAGGAAGGGGAAAAGGTGGGGTCGAGCGTGGGGTGATGGGAAGGGGTGAGCTAGGAAACACGGGGAGAGGAAGGGGGAGCGGAGGGGGGAGAGTGTGTGGAGAGGAGGGTGGTAGGAGAGGGGGAGTGAAGGGGGAGAGAAGGGCAGAGGAAGGGGAGAGAGTGATAGAGGAGGGAGGGAGAGGGGAGAGGAATGGGGGGAGAATGTGATAGAGGAGGAAGGGGGAGGAGAGAGGAAGGGGCAGAGGAGGGGAGAACGAGGGGGGAGAGGAGCGGGGTGAGGAGGGGTAAGAGCAGGGAAGCGGAGGGGAAAGGAGGGTGAGAGGTGGGGGGTTAGGAGCGGGAGAGGATGGGGATGGGGGGATAGGAGGGGAGGGGAGTGGGCAGAGGAGGGGGGAGAGGAGGGAGGAGAGGGGGGTATGGAGGGGGGAGAGGAGGGAAGAGGAGGGCGAGGGAGGAAGGGAGAGAGGAGGTGGGAGATGAGTGGGTAGAGGAGGCGGAGAGGAGGGGGAGGAGGAAGCGAGAGAGGAGTGGAGAGGAGTGGGGTGAGGAGGAAGGAGGAAGGGGTAGTGGTAGGGATAATGGAATGGGAGAGGAAGGGGAAGAGGAAGAGGGGTGGGGAGAGGAAAGCGAAGGGGGAGAGGAAAGGGGAAGAGGTAAAAGTGGGAGGGGAGGAAGTTGAGGAAGGGCGTGGAAGGAGTAGAAGGGGAGAAGAGGGAGGGAAGGGGAACATGAATGGTGGAGGGGGAGCGATGGGCGAGGGAGGGCGAAGGGAGGGGGATAGAGTGAGGGGAAAGAAGGGGAGAGGGAGGGGTGAGGATGGGGAAGAGGGCGGGGGCAAGGGGAAGGTGTGAGGTGGTGGGGGAGGGAGGCTGGAGGTGCGAGGGGGGCTGAGGAAGGTGAGGGGCGGGATATGAAGGGCGAGAGGGGGGGAAGATGGAAGGGAAAGGGAGAGGGGAGGGGGGGAGAATGGGGAAAGGTGAGGGGGAGGGGCGAGATGAAGGGGAGGTGAGAGGAAGTCGATGGGTGAGAGGAAGGGTGGCGAGGAGGAAAATGGTGGGATGAGGAAGGGGTGTAGAAGGGGAGGTTGGGTGAAGTGGGGAAAGGGGTGGGCGGGGGGAAGAGGGTGAGAGTGGGGAGGGAGAGGGGAAGTTGAAGGGGAGGAGGCGAATAAGGGTGCAAGAGGAATGAGGAAGGCGGGAGGTGGAGATGGGCGAGAGAGGTGGTGGAAGTGGAGGGGAGGGGAGGGGAGGGGAGGAAGATAATGAAAGGGGACAAGGAGCCAGGGGAGTGAGAATGGAGATTAAGGAGGAGGGGTGAGAAAGGGGGAGGGGTGTGGACGGGGAAGCAGAAGGGAGGAGAGGAAGGGGGAGAGGGAAGAGTAGGAAAGCGAGAATGGGAAGGAAGGGATGGAAGAGGAAGGGGAGGGGGGAGATGGGAGAGGGAGGAATGGGGAGGGGGGAGAGGAATGGAAGGGTGATGGAGGGGAAGAGGATGGGGAGGAGGATAGTCAAAGGGAGCGCCAGAGGGAGTGC
>JAXLNO010000324.1:0-133495 GCA_038087875.1 Malacoraja senta | reverse complement strand
ACTGAATTAAAACATACAGTAGCTGTAAAGGGGGACATAGCGTCACTTAGAGATTTAAGACTGAAAATGGATAGTTTCTTTTTTTTTAGTAACCAAAATTATCAGCGTATAATTTTTAGTGTGTTGGAAAATAAAATATAGTGGCACAGCTGGTGGACTTGCTGCCTCACACACCAGTGTTTGTTCCTGTTCTCGGCAACTGTCTGTGTTGAATTTGCATTCTCCCTGCAAGCATGTGGGTTTCCTCCCACATCCCAAAGACGCATTGGCTTTGTAGGTTAACTTGTCTCTATAAAATTGCCCCTAATGTGCAGGGAGTGGGTGAGGAAAGTGGGATAACAGAACTTGTGTGAATGGGTAGACAAAAATGCTGGAAAACTCAGCAGGTGAGGCAGCATCTATGGAGCGAAGGAAATAGGCGACATTTCGGGTCAAGACCCTTCTTCAGACTGATGGGGTGGGGGCGGGAGGGGTGGGGGCGGGAAAAAGAAAGGAAGAGGCGGAGACAGTAGGCTGTGGGAGAGCTGGGAATGGGAGGGGAAGGAGGGAGAAAGCAAGGACTACCTGAAATTGGAGAAGCCAATGTTCATACCGCTGGGATGTAAACTACCCAAGCAAAATATGAGGTGCTGTTCCTCCAATTTGCAGTGGGCCTCACTCTGGCCATGGAGGAGGCCAGGACAGAATGGTCGGATTCGGAATGGGAGGGGGAGTTGAAGTGCTGAGCCACCGGGAGATCAGGTTGGTTATTGCGAACTGAGTGAAGGTGTTGTGCGAAGCGATCGCCAAGCCTACGCTTGGTCTCACCGAGGTTGATCATACGCTGAATAACCATATTTTTGTTTGGAAGTGGAAGAGATAATAGAAATTGCATTCATTGCAAAGTGTAAAAAGAGATGAGATGCTGTATTGTAATGTTGCTGCATGTCATTGTGGTATATATCATGTCTTGATTGGTGAATATGTTTAGTTTGTGACTTTATTTGAAGCAGAAATTATATGTGAATGCTTCATTGACCATAATTCCGACTGGTAACTACGCACTTCGTCCGAGCACATTATCGCACGCGTCATGCAAGCCGTCTTAAATGACCAACTAAACTGTCATTTGGCAACCTAAAAAGCTGACGAGGTTGCCCGGCTGGCAACAGGGAAAAAAAAGTTAAGCCAGAGCCCTGATAAGCCCACGCACACCATTGTATATTACAATGAAGAAGATGACAGAGACGGAACTTGCCCTTCAACCTAATGCAAGTATCATCGGCAGCTCGACTATTGAGATTGGGGTGATCTTGGTTCTCAAATGGAGGCAAAGTGGGTTAAAGTTTCCCATGTCCTCCAGATCAGCTCTACTAAGCAAGAAGCTTGTTGGAGGTGAAATGGTGAGCTTCAGTCCCTGCTCTATTCACATGGTCTATCAGGAAGCAGTGATTCCAACCATCCTCTACATTTATACAACAGCTGTACCCACTAAGAACCTCTTGCCCATACTTCAGGAGCGCAGAGTAGTTCAACATAACTGGTGAGAGCAACGCACTGCCATATAAACCACTACCCCATCAGGCACCGCCTGCCCATTTGTGATAGATCTCATCAATTACCAAAGAAGCCTTGCAATTGGAGTGGAAGCAAGTCTTGATCTTGAGGAAATGCAAAGAAAAAAAATGATAGCCATAGATCATGTGATCTTCTGGACTCTTATATAATGGTGTCAAATAAAACCGTTCAGAAGGCTGTTTTCTGATCATCAGTTAGATGCTCTCTAGGGTATTAATTCTCCGGCCAGTCATGAGTCTTCAACCATTGTAGCTTGTTTAACAGCTGGATTCTTCCCATCCATCATTTACTCCAGAATATATGAATTTAAGGAAATTAGATTTATTTGGGCGTGAATCAGACTTGAATACCATTCTTCAATGGCAGCCTGTCAATTGCTCCTTTGAATACTTAAGCAGTGTCTTTTTTTTTGCATCTCCCTCCCACCGCCCCCGGCCCCCCGTCACCTTATAAAACACAGATTTAAATTAAGAACATAGGTGGCAACAGAAATTAAATATGATACTTAACTGGTAAGAAATATTATTGCTCACACTTTGCAAGGAAGTACAGCTTAAATATACCTGTCTTCATTCAACAAAATAAGTCATTCATAGATATCCATGGACTTATATCAATGCATGTCTACATATGCACCAATGCACACAGATAGTTCCAATGAACCAAAGAAAACAAGAAAAGCATGATAACAAGGTCCAACTATGGCTGTTCTAACCCAATCGGAATCAGGAAATAAAGTTAAACACCATGAGTTTGGTTAAACCTAATGAGAGTAACCATACTCATGGTTTCACATCTCACACACATTCCCACACACCTTCTCATGTGGAGCATGGGGATTTCTTTCTTCAAAAGACAGTGAGCTGTTGGGTATTTGCATGAGCGTGTGCATGCTTACTTCCATGTGTGTGTTCCATGAAGGTGTTTTTTTATTTTTGAGAGCGTGTGTGTGTGTACGCAAATGTGCACTGCCTTCCTCTGGGCCTCCAAAAGGATTGTCCATTTCCATGCTTGCATCACATTCGCATACAATGTCAATAAGTGTGTGTGTGTGTGTGTGACTATGCGTGCGTGAGTGAGTGTGCGTGCATTCATGCATACATGAGCTGTCTTCATCAGGGCCTTCACAATGTACCTTGCCCAATGGTAGACAAAAGTGCTGGAGAAACTCAGCGGGTGCGGCAGCATCTATGGAACGAAGGAAATAGGCAACATTTTGGGCCAAAACCCTTCTTCCCTCCATCTCGTACCTTGCCCAATACCGTGACCATAAACATAATTGCGTCATATTCACATATAAGGTCAGAATTTATAGGAAACACTTGGACCTTTTGATCTCCACCATTGAAGAAATCTAGAAAATTCATGTCACCAGTTTGCTGATTCATGTCACCACAATGCCCTGCAAAATGCCCACAACACTGGGAACAAAGACAGCCCAGTTGATTCAGAGATGTGCTGGCTGACTTGCATGCTCATGTATCATGCTTGCTGCATCCGGCCAACCGTGTACAAGTTACTTTACAATCAACTTTACTTAATGCAGTTAATCCCCTCAGGAAGGGGAATAACTTCAGGTTAAAGTACCATGAAGATAAATCCTGTGGAACTTCTCTTAAATTGTTAACAGCAATCAAGCCAACTCCAGATTGTCAGAGTAACATTACAATCTACATTACTCAACTCAATCTGTTGCATTCTGCACACAACATCCCAAACTCCTGTGAGGATTGAAACTGTTATGTTTTGTAGATAATTGTATCATGCATCTAGATTTATTCGTACAATGATGAATTGTGAAGAACTGGATAGAGAAATCAAGCAAAGAACCATGATATTTACAGCCGATTTTGTACTTTATGATGATGCCAAGAACTTTGGTCAATTGAACATGAGGGAATGTAATGATGATGAAGAATAAGTGGAAACAGAGCTGCAAGGATCTCTTGTCAAACTTTTATTCAAGTTTCTTGCAGCCTAACATATGAACAGACCACCTGGTTTATTACCAAAGTCACACAGACCAGAAGATCCAACATTTTTTTCTTGCTGAGTTAGCGATATTCAGAGCCAGGCCATAAAGATGACCTTAATTGAGTGATTGATTGATTGAAAATACATCATGGAAACATTGGCCCACTGAGTTCACGCCTACCATTGATCACCCATACACACCAGTTCCAAGAATCCCACTTATGCACCTACTCCTTACACACTAATGGGGTGTTTGCGCAGAGTGGTAGGAAACTGCACTTGAGTTTGGTGGCCCTGCACCCTGCTTGAAGTGGTATGAAACTGCACTTGAATTTGGTGGCCTTGCACCATGCTTGACGTGGTCGGAAACTGCATTTGAATTCGGTGGCCTTGCACCCTGCTTGAAGTGGTAGGAAACTGCACTTGAATTCAGTGGCCTTGCACCATGCTTGAAGTGGTACAAAGGCAAAGGACAAAGGACATTTATTTGTCACGTACACCAATTGGTGTTGTGAAATTTGTCTTGCCATGCAGCACACAGATAAAGATAAGACACAACATTAAAGAATTTAACAATAAACATAAAAAACATCCCCCCACAATGGTTCCCATTATGAGGGAAGTCACAGAGTCCAGTCCCCATCCCCTTGTCCACCCAAAGTCGGGCCTATTGAGGCCCAATGTTTCAGGCCCTTCTTCGCCGGGTGATGGTGCTACGGCATCGGGAGAATCCTCTCAGCGGCTTGGGACACCTGGAGCGGCCGCTTCCTAACTGGAGACCGCAACTTCCGAAGCCGACAGGCCGCGCTCGACGGAGCTTCTCCATTGGCGATCTCGTCGCAAGATCCCAGGCTCCCGGTGAAAAGTTCAGCGCCGCCGCCCACAGCTGGCCGCTCCTTGGCCCGCAGCTCCACAATGTTCACCTGCGGTCTCAGCATTCCGGAGCTCCAGTGCGGCGACCCGGGCAAGGCATCGCCCGCTCCGCAATAGCGCTCCACCGCTGTGCCGCCGCCGAAGCCGAGGCCCTGGGCGGTCCTCGAACTTGCACCCGGCTTGAAGTGGTAAGAAATTGCCCTTGAATTTGGTGGTCTTGCACTCTGCTTGAAATGGAATTTCAAGGAATACCTGTGTCAACTGCTAGCCCACCAGCCGTGAGTGAGCTGCCAGCACATCAGGCTTGATTGACCAAGAATCCATTTGGCCCACAATGTCCATACAACCCCTCTGGAAACCAGTCCCTTCAGCCCACAATACCCATACTAGCGCTCCAGAAAGCCCCCCCCCCCTGACCCCGCCCCCCACCCACCCACTGGCCACCAATATTGGAATTGGTGGAGAGGTGGAATATTGCGTTGGGGGACCAGCCCTCCCGTGTGAACATGGGACCCAACGGGTCCCACTTAGTCTAGTATATAATATAGAAATAAAAGTATTCATTCCAAAATGTATACTTCATTCCAAAAAGTATATTCTGATTTATTTTTATCAGCTCATGTCAATGTAAGCACACACACGCACGCGCGCGCGCGCACACACACACACACACACACACACACACACACACACACACACACACACACACACACACACACACACACACACACACACACACACACACACACACACACACACACACACACACACACACACACACACACACACACACACACACACAAACAAACAAACGTGATCTTCACTCTGTAACATCTCCAATGGTAAAGACCTTCGCCACAAATTCTGCAGGAAAGAAAATTGGACACACTCAGCAGGAAGACCATCCAAAACCAAGGTTAAATGGGTAAATTGGTAGCTTTTGAATGGGTATAGCAATATTGGAAATGTACTGGCAAGACAAAGGAGTTAGAAACCCAGAATTCAAATCTATGTGGCTGAATATATATGCACTGACTGGTGAATTATGAACAAAAGAGCAGAGATTAGCCAATGAAGAATATTTTGGATGCAGAAAGCTAAAGATCATTTCATAAATACAATGGGGCGAAGTCAAGAGCAACCAGCGCATAATGATAAGAATGTAAAATTTAGCTCATTAAGGAACTAGAAGGCTCCATGTGTCCATGCAGGCACACTCCAATAAAAACAAAATATTTTATGAGAATAGAAGAGAGACTATTCACCCTATCAATTATCTTCTTAATTTTACCATAAGATCACCACTTGGGCTTCTGCCCTCCAAGGAATAAAGCCTTAGCATGCTCAACCTCTCCCTATAGCTCTGGCCCCACATCTTGGCAATTTCTTTGATTCCAAAATCTTTCTGTCCAACAGACATAGATACAGGAAAGTCCTAGTCTCTCTCCATCTGTGCATGATGCAATTGTAGGTTTGGGAATATTCAATATTAATTTTAATATTTACACAATTTTTACATCCTCTGTGATCCGAGCTATTTTGGCACACTGCCCAGAAATGTGAAGTGGGCTCAGCTAAAGAGGTTGCAGAAATTTACTATAATTTACGGAAGAATAACGTTGTCGCTGTTTGATATAAAACACATTTCATATGAAGCTCACCCTTTTGAAATGATTTAGAAGGAATTGCAGCAGGCACACTGTCTCGCCATCCTTTTTAATTCTCCTCCTCTAACTGACTGTAGCCATGGTAATCTGATGGTTACGTTGATTTGTTCTCATAATCAAGCTGCCTTTCTGAGTTTCTCTAAAAGGTGTCAGTCACTTTCCAAAACGAGGAACAAATTATATATAAAGTACACAACATCCGTATAATTCTTTGATGGGCTCCAGAGAAGGAAGATTACATCAGTTGATTTGGTTATTAAAATCTCTTAGTGTAATTTTGCTTTGGTACAAAGGTAACAGTTGCATTTTCAGCATTTAACAGTTCATTATCACTTGTTACACTCGTGGATAGCATTTTACAATTCTTAAACTTTGTGTGGATGAAGTCACAAATCAAAGTGGTGCAAATTGAAATTCATCTATATTACTAAAACTAAGATCTTGACCGCTTTTGACACTTTATCGTGATTTCTGAGAGAACGCCGCCACTTACAGCTGTCATTTTTGGCCACCTCGCTCAGAGCCCTACTCCGCCGGACTGGACTGGAGGATTTTTCCCATCGATGAAAAATCAGAGAGATATTAATGTTTTTTTTTAAATCACCATTCTCTCTGCGGCCCCCGCTGGCGGCAGGGGGGAGGGACTATAAAACCCAGAAGTGTCGTGGCTCACTCAGTCTCTGCCAGTCGGAGGAAGCGAGCGGGTCACAGCTATCTGAGCTGTGAATAACACTGAACGCACGTCTACTGCACGGTGAGTCCCCGGGATGTGGTTTTCAGAAAATGTGTTTGTTGCTTGCAAAATGTTTGCCCAATTGGCTTTTTGGCTTTTTAAAGGGCTTTTAGAAAATGTGTTTTGTTGGCTTGCAAAGTGTTTGCCCAATTGGTTTTTTGGCTTTTTAAAGGGCTTTCAGCAAAGTGTTTGCCCAATTGGCTTTTTGGCTTTTTGGCTTTTTAAAGGACTTTCAGAAAATGTGTTTCGTTGGCTTGCAAAGTTTTTGCCCAATTGGCTTTTTGGCTTTTTAAAGGGCTTTCAGAAAATGTGTTTCGTTGGCTTGCAAAGTGTTTGCCCAATTGGCTTTTTGGCTTTTTAAAGGGCTTTCAGAAAATGTGTTTTGTTGGCTTGCAAAGTGTTTGCCCAATTGGCTTTTTGGCTTTTTAAAGGGCTTTCAGAAAACGTGTTTTGTTGGCTTGCAAAGTGTTTGCCCAATTGGCTTGGCTATTAAAGGGCTCTCAGAAAACATGTTTTGTTGGCCTGCAAAGTGTTTGCCCAATTGGCTTTTTGGCTTTTTAAAAGGCTCTCAGAAAACGTGTTTTGTTGGCTTGCAAAGTGTTTGCCCAATTGGCTTTTGGGCTTTTTAAAGGGCTCTCCGAAAACGTAGAGTGTTTGCCCAATTGGCTTGGCTATTCAAGGGCTCTCAGAAAATGTGTTTTGTTGGCTTGCAAAGTGTTTGCCCAATTGGCTTGGCTATTAAAGGGCTCTCAGAAAACGAGTTTTGTTGGCTTGCAAAGTGTTTGCCCAATTGGCTTGGCTATTAAAGGGCTCTCAGAAAATGTGTTTTGTTGACTTGCAAATGTTTGCCCAATTGGCTTGGCTATTAAAGGGCTCTCAGAAAACGTGTTTTGTTGGCTTGCAAAGAGTTTGCCCAATTGGCTTGGCTTTTAAAGGGCTTGCTTGCAACAGTTTTCGGATGGATAAAGCGTGAATAAACATTTTATTAGATCAGGACTGTGTTTAATTGCAAAATTGGCGCTCATTCCGTGACTTCTGCTTAGTGGCAAGATGGCGCCGATGGTGTCATTTCTGGTTAGCGGCAAGATGGAGCTGAGTGCGTCATTTCCGGTTCATGGCAAGATGGTACTGACTGCAGAAGGCACAGAGTGATGACATCGTTGAATAATTCAAGAGAGCTGACTGCTCTGTCTATGGTGAGTGTGTTTGTTGGACGGTATTTAAAGCACGTTTTTGCTTCAGCAGCAGCCTTGACAGGAGGTTTTAAACGTTTGAATCATTCGGTTTACACACTGTATGTTGACCATGTTCTGAAGTTACTTGGCATTTTAGTATTGGTTGTGAGTGAGTGAGTCTGTGTGTGTGTGTGTGTTTGTGTGTGTGTGTTTGTGAGTGAGTCTGTGTGAGTGTGTGTCTGAGAGTCTGTGTGTGTGTATAGGGGGGATGCACGTAAGGTCTCCGGGTGAAAGGGGTGACGAACGGAACCGCTCACTCCATCTGGAGGACATCGCAGCTTCCGGTATATGTTGTTAATACACAAAACGCCTACTTTCCTACCTGTTAAAAACTGCCAAAATGGTGAATTTTTGCGCTGTAAATAACTGTGGAAGTCGGGGTAACCGTGAGAGACATCTATCCTACAGAATTCCAAAAGTGAAGAGAAATGAAGGTAAAGAGAAGCGAGAGCTGAAGGGACAACAACAGCTAAAGTGCTCGGCGAACACTGGCCGTGCAGATATCGAGATTGAAAATATTGGGAATTATCGCGTTTGCTCACTGCATTTCATCAACAGTAAGGCATTATTTGTGTTTTTTCTTGGTTCCTTTGGTATCTAAAAAGTTTCAGAAGTGATAAATCTGGCTGTAACATTTTAAAATCGCCCATGATTCTGAAGTGGGTTTTTACATGCAAAAAGAAAATGCTTCTGGAGCTAAATTTATCATAAAAAAAATCACCAGACTTACAAGTGGTGTGTGGAAAAGTAAGTTTTCTATCATTATGGTATTGAGATGTATATTTTGGCAAATAATAAAATGTCCTGACAGCTTAAACACGCACTCCCTTTCAATAGGATATTGTCAATATGCTGAGGTTGATTATGTCCAATTAACAGCTAACAATAATGCCATTCCTTGGCTTGCATCTGAGTAAAATGTAATTTAAAACCCACGTACGGTTTGCGATTTTGTTTAAGGATACTGCCAGCCCATCAGCTGTGAGTGACTGAACTGCCAGCCCACCAGCCGTGAGTGACTGCACTGCCAGCCCACCAGCCGTCAGTAACTGAACTGCCAGCCCACCAGCTGTCAGTGACTGAACTGCCAGCCCACCAGCTGTGACTGAACTGCCAGCCCACCAGTCATGACTAAGTGAACTGCCAGCCCACCAGCTGCAAGTAACTGAACTGCCAGCCCACCAGCCGTAAGTGATTGAACTGCCAGCCCAATAATCCATTCAGTCCATCCTCTCCCCCTTCTCTCTCTCACAGAGTCTGTCACCTGTTTTGGGCAGAATTTCTGGCAGTTTCTCAGCTGCCAGCCTGCCCGGGCCAAGTGACTATACTGCCAGGCCTCAGTGACTGAGCTGCCTGGCCCAGTGACTGAGCTGCCAGCCCAAGAATCCATTCGCCCCACAATGTCCATACTCGCCCTCTGGAAATCAGTCCCTTCGGCCCACAACACCCATACTAGCGCAACAGAAAGCCCCCACCTCAACCACCTTCAATAAAAGATGAAAGTACTTTTCCAGGAACTTCAGCATTCCTTTGTGGAACTGCAACAGTGGAACTGATCAGATAATGGCAAGCTGTTATTTTTATAGTGGTGTCAAATGCATCACTAATTTGGAATTCTGCATTCACAGATTCATCAATTGATGCCATCAGAGTGACTGTCTTGTTTAAATCTGTTTTGTCCCAGAGCAGCAAGCATGGCTAGAAACACGTGCTGATACTTGGGTCATGCATCGAACGATCATTCTTGTAGCTCTTTCTTGACCTGATCGATCCTGCCTTGCATAATTCAGCTTCAATATGTTGGTGGTTACAGGAGCCTCCCCTCTGCCATCTTCTTCTCAGATTCAGCAATTAAGCTGAGGCACAGACCGCACAGACTTTCATTTTGATGAAACCACTTGAATGCAAAAATAATTTTCCAGCCCTGAGTATTGGGCAGGTATTTGCTGCAAGATGACTTGACTCTTAATTTTTCATTCCATTTGGTGCTGTTATTCTCTTGTTAACTCCCACTGAGAGAACGTAGCATGAGAGAGATGTGTGGGCATTTATCCCACATCCGAACATTCAGCATCACAATGTGTCACTATGCTTCCATGCTGTGTTACTAAAACAACTGTTTGTAACTGAGATTCAATGCTCTGCGTCAATTTCGTATAATGAGAATCTAATGTGCCTTTCAAGTAAAATAGTGAGCACATTTTTTTTGTAAAAACCTGCTACTGAACACCTCGGCAGAATATAGATTTTCATTTAATTTTTAAAAATCATAATACTTCCAGAGTATTGAACAATATCTTGTTTGTGCATTGAGAGAATTATTACTTGCATTTTGCATATCTATCCCTGCTGATTGTCTACGGTAAAGTTTATTAACTATAATAAACAATCAAACGGTGACACAAAAGAAGCCAAGATTGAAGCAAATGTCTGCATGGGTAACGAATGATTCAAATCAATCTGTGTATCAGTGTGGAGAAGTTAGTGACTTCAGACAACCAGGCTCATATTGTGTAATTGAACCTGATTTGAGGTCTTTTCAATAAACCTTCCAATAAGAGCAAATGAGACAGCATGCTGGATGTCTTTTCTCTTCCTGTCACTATCTCCATCTCCACATTCTTTTAAAGTGAAACAGATTTGGCCATTTCACACTGTTGCTCCAAGGACAACAATTCCGATGTTAACATTGCATAAAAATCACAGCAGCGAAAAGACTGACACGTGAAACCTTTTGGGAAGGCCTGTCAGCTACACTGCTGGAAGAGTAAGTAGTTCCCAAATGGCCTCTGCAGTGACCACACCAGGTATGGGACTGGAGTGCAATCATGTATCCCCGATCCCGAGGGTCTCTTCAAGAAGGACCCCGCTGAAATCGGAAATAATGATTCGCGGACCTGACCTTGACAAAGTTAGCTCTGTTGAAGGCCATGGATTTTGTCATGGTAAGAGCAGCTTAAACTAATGGTATTTGGTTTTATTTTTTGGGGAAATTGACAGAAACCTGGGTTGTGTGAAGCTCAATGAAGAAAGCTTGATGTTTCCAGCAGTAAACTAGTGCTTCGACAGAGGTTGTGCTGGTTTCCAGGCTTTTCCAGAACGATCATGGTGAAATTATTTGAATTGGTATTAATTTCAGGGTATTTATGATGTAGACATCATATAAACGCCCTGACAACCTTGTGTTTATTTGCACCATGTTTTTAATGCTGTGCTAAACTATGATTACCACACATCAATAATTTACCCCAGTAGTGCTAATTTGATACAAACGTTCTGTAATTTTCCTTCTCAATATCTCACAAAATCAAGAGATTTTTATTAAATAGCAAGGTTGGATTTGATATTATAATTTGTACTTTAATTATATCCATGTCCCAAACTCTTTCAAGCACTCTAAAATTTGAAATGTTATCAAACATTGCTTGCCAATTTGTATAATTGGCTGTGATTAACACTGGGGATCTTATTGAAACATATTAGATTATTAAGGGTTTGGACACGCTAGAGGCAGGAAACATGTTCCCGATGTTGGGGTAGTCCAGAACCAGAGGCCACAGTTTAAGGATAAGGGGTGGGCCATTTAGAACAGAAATGAGGAAATACATTTTCACACAGAGAGTTGTGAGTCTGTGGAGTTCTGTGGAGGGCGGTGGAGGCGGGTTCTCTGGATGTTTTCAAAAGAGAGTTAGATAAAGCTCTTAAAGATAGCGGAGTCAAGGGATATGGGGAGAAGGCAGGAACGGGGTACTGATTGTGGATGATCAGCCATGATCACATTGAATGGCGGTGCTGGCTCGAAGGGCCAAATGGCCTACTCCTGCACCTATTGTTTATTGTCTATTGGAACATAAAATGCTGCAGAGAGTGGTGGACTCAGCCCAGTCCATTAGCAGCTCAGCTCTCCCCTCTATTTAAAACATCTACATCAGGGGCTGGCTCAAGAAAGCAGCATCTATCATCAAGGATTGCACAATCTGGGCCATGGCTTTTTCTCACTGCTACAATCAGGCAGTAGGTGCAGAAGCCTGAAGTCCCACACCACCAGGGACAGCTGCTTTCCAGCAAATATATGGAATTCAAACTAATCCACACAACCCTTATCATGTACCTATACACTGTAAATGGATCGATTGTAATCATGTATTGTCTTTCTGCTGACTGGTTAGCAACAAAAGCCTTTCACTGTACCTCGGCACACATGACAATAAACTAAACAGAAGTACTCCGGTTTCCTCCCGCAACTCTGACCCTACTTTGAAAATAGAACACCACGGCACACGTCTTGTGCAACTGTAGACTTTTTTTTATCTTTTCTAATTATGTTTTTTCACTAATGTTTTTCTTTTTGCACAGTTTTTTTACTTTTACAATTTTACGTGTAATTCATGTATAATTTGTGTGTTGGTCTGAGACTCTGTCCCAGAGATGATTTGCAAGGAAGATTTTTCATTGCATCCTTGCATTGACTTACCCATGCATTTGACTATAAACTTGAACTTGACCCTGAACTTGGTCAGCAGCTAGATGGCATTGCAGTTACTGAGTGCCAGATGCTTGCCTGCAACAATTGTAGAAGGAAGGGGGAGTTCTCGTGGAGATCCCATGCAATGTATGCAGCAATATTTCCCAGATTGTAAAGCAAATAACAAACACTATGAGAAATGCTCCATAGGGTTGAGTATATTAAAATAGGAATACAAAGTAGTATTGTCTGTTCAAATAAATCACCGAGATGTAATTAGACTCACTAAAATTGAAGTGATTTGATTCCTAGGCCTGAGAGAGCAATCTATGTTTTTATTCTGAAAAATAAATATTGTTTGCTTTCTTCTCAGCATTGTCTGATGGTTCCATTTACCAGTTTGGCTTCCTTTACTACACATTTATTTCTCTGCTCTAGTTTTCTCCACTTACCCTTCCTGTCCTAATGGCACCAGTCCATTTTAAATGGTTCTCCATAGACACCGTGTAGGTCTCCCACAACTTGGCCAAAGGTGCACATGAATATCAGCAAGCCATCATATTAATGGCTGATTACGAATATGCCAACATGTTTCCAATCAGATATCACAGCTTAGAAGTATATTGTGCGCAATAATATTATGCCAATATGCTTCTAATGAATAATAAATATTGTATTTCACAGAAATGGAGATTTAAAATTGACTGTGTTTATTGCAGCTTAGTTGGTAACACTTCTGTTTAGAGCCAAAGGACTGGGTCCAATTTACAAACATACAAATAAAACTTTAGATTGAGTCTGTAGTCAAGTTTCAAGGATGCAGAGAAGATTAACGAGGATGTTGCCAGGAGAGAAGGGCCTGAGCTATAGGGAGAGGTTGAGCAGGCTAGGACTTTATTCCTTGGAACACAAGAAGATGAGGGGTGATCTTATAGAGGCGTACAAAATCATCAGAGGAATAGATCGGGTAAATGCCCTGAGTAGGGGAATCAAGAACCAGTGAACATGGATTTAAGGTGGTGGTAGGGGGGGAGAATGGGTACCTGAGGGGTAACTTTTTTTATACAAAGGGTGGTGGGTATATGGAATGAGCTGCCAGAGGATGCAGGTACTATTGCAACATTTAAGAAACATTTAGACAGATACATGGGTAGGATAGGTTTAGAGGGATATGGGCCAAACGCTGGCAGGTGAGACTAGTGCACATGAGGCATGTTGGTCGGTGTGGGCAAGTTGGGCCGAAGGGCCTGTTTCCATGCTGTATGACTCTATGATTCTATGACAATTGTATAACTTTTCAGAACATCAAGCAGCATTTGTGGATAGAGAAAGGGAGTTAATTTTTCTGACTGATAACTAAACAAGAAAAAATTAGCAATCAAGTAGAGAATAGGGTGGGATGGGACCAGGGAAGGCTGGAGACCAGGCAAGAGACCAGAGAAGCTGAACAATACAATTGATGGCGGTGCTGGGTGAGAGAGGGTGGAAATGACAAGTTCATATCAATTGATCTGTCTGGAGGAGATGTGGATAGAGGGAGTTGAATGAAAACAGAGGAAAGAGAAAAAATAATATTGTTAGAACAGCAAGATACAAAAGTGTAGATTTGCTGCATAACTAAAATAAAAGAGAATACTGAGACTACTCAGTATGTAAGCTAGCACCAGAATGGAAAGAAACACAGAGATTATTTGTAGAAAGGAATTGCAGATGCTGGTTTACACCGAATATAGACACAAAATGCTGGAGTAACTCAGCGGGATTATGTTACAAGTGTGATACCAAGAGCGAAAGGAGGTTACTTGAAATTGGTGAATTTACAGATAAATCCTGACTGTCCCTGGCAACTAAAATCCTGCATGCTCTCTGAGAAAGATATAAAATATCCCGTGGCACTCTTATGAAGAGAACGGAATTTATTTCTGAAGCCCTAGCCAATTTATATTTACAAACCAACATAATTGGAACAGATTATATGGTCATTATTGAAAAGCTGATGAGGAAGAGGACCATGGTCAAAATAGCAGTGATGTCATCATTTTTCTTATTGTGTTTAAAGCATTGTGAGACAGGACAACATCCTGCAGGTATTTCACTCTTTTTCAATGGTGTATGCTGTTCATAGCTTCAACACTAGCTCAATGCTAACACTTGCTCAATGCTAACAATGCTAACACTAGCTTAAGTTTAACAGTAGCTCAAGGTTAACACTAGCTCAAGGTTAACACTAGATCAATGCTAACTCTGCGTTTGTACTACAGATTGTGGGATCAAGTCTCATCTCAAGCACATCACAGTATTAGTGGGAACGTGGCTTTTTGGAGGAACTTCCTTCGAAATGAGGTGTTAAACTGAGACAGTTTAGTTTAGAGATACAGCGTAGAAACAGGCCCTTCGGCCCACCGGGTCTGCTCTGACCAGCGATCCCTGCATATTAACACTATTCTACACATACTAGGGACAATTTTTACATTTACCAAGCCCATTTACCTACATACCTGTACTTCTTTGGAGTGTGGGAGAAAACCAAAGATCTCAGAGAAAATCCACGCAGGTCACAGGAAGAATGTAGAAACTCCGTAGAGACGACGCCTGTATTCGGGATCGAACCTGGATCTCCGGTGCTGCAATCGCTGTAAGATAGCAACTCTACCGCTGCACCACGGTGTTGCCTACTTGCCTTTGCAGCTGGACAAAGTCGTCCAATGGCGCTCTTTCAGAGGACCAGTGGAGTTGGCCACAATGTCTTGAGTCAGTTGACAAGTCACTCAAACGGATAATTATTTGTTGATATTTTACTTTTGTGGAACATTGCTGTGCACAAATTAGGTAGCACATTCCCCGTATTAAAGAATGAACTGCAAGTATTCTTTTCTTGAGGCCGATGGCCATATTAAAATGCCAGTTAGGTAGCTCTGTTTCAAACACTCCAAGATATATCTGAATCGTTTCAGTAAACTACTAAAGCTCTGATTCACTAGTATTAATTGCTTTGAGCCCATGTTGATTAATAGAGGTATACCAAATGTCTTGTTGCAGCACAGAAAGAAAGCGGCATATATATTCTTTCCTCACCTTTCCCTCAACACAGGGCAGCACGGTGGTGCAGCGGTAGAGTTGCTGCCTTACAGCGCCAGAGACCTGGGTTCGATCCTGACTATGGTTGCTGTCTGTACCAGCATAGGTTTTCTCCGGTGCTCCAGTTTCCTCCCACACTTCAAAAATGTACTGGTTTGTAGGTTAATTGGCTTTGGTAAAGATTGTAAATTGTCCATACTGTGTTGGATAATGCTAGAGTATGGGGATCGCTGGTCAGCATGGACTCGGTGGGGCGAAGGGCCTGTTTCCACACTATAGCTCTAAACTAAAAAAAACTAAACTAAACAGTTACCTACATGAGAAAGTGACCTTTTTCATTGTGAACCGAGACAAGTGAATGTTAATGCACAGAGCGATTAATGGTTAATGATTTGACCAAGGATTCTTCTTTCTAACCAACAGCATTAATTACATTTTCTTAACAAGCCTCATACTTATAATTACAACGGAGACCATTTAGTTCATGCTGGCTCCTAGTTTAGAAATCCTATCAATCCCATTTACCCTCTTGCTATTCCTGCAATTTGGTTTGTCTCACAAATGTCCTTCATCAAGATATAAATCTTGATTTACAGTCATTTATATGCGGTAGGAAACTGTAACACCCAGGAGAAACCCATGTGATCACAGAGAAAGCAGGCAGACTTCACACACACAGGAGGCGAGGTTAAGATTGAACCGTGGATGCTGAAGTTAGCAGCACTAAATGCGGTGTCCGTTGTTCCAATTTGATCATCCGTACCAGTGCCCCAGCTAAAGACAGATAACTCAGTATCATGGTGTTGTCCAGCAATAAATCAATCCCTTTGGCCCTCCATGTTTGCATGAACCATCAAGCATCGCTGCACCCTAATCCCATTTTATTCTTCCCACATTTCTCGCTGTTTTTTCTACCAAATTTCACCGCACATTTGCACACTTGGGGAAAGTTACACTGGCCAATTAGCCTATCAACCTGAATGACTTTGGATTATGGGAAGAAACTAGAGTACTTGGGGGAAACCCAGGAAGTCACATGCAGAACGTGCAAACTCCACGCAGACAGCAGCCGAGGTCAGGATTACACGCAAGTCACTGGAGCTGTGAGGCAGCAACTCCACCTGCTGGACCATTATGCCACTCTAAACTCAGAACAGATTGGGTAATGAACCTAGAATCTTTAAGGTATAGAGTATGTAGCTCACTGTTTCCTTCTGCCAAACCATCTGGAGACCTGCAACTGTTTAATGCGAGGGGACTCCTGTTTTAGAGTATTAAAAGTCTGGCATAAAAGCTACAGCTTCCCAATGTGCATGAGCTTTCCGCTCAGTGGCATCCAACACAATGCTGGAGAGGAAAACCTTCTGCAAGCTTTTCAATGAGCGTATCTTGGAGGAATTTGTTGAGAGTTTAATGTGATGATTACACAATTTGATAGATGAAGTCACAACAGTTCCCCTGGATAAACACACTTCAGTGCATGCCTGAACTACATAAACAAGACAGTAAATATCATGAATGTGGCAAACTAGAAGGCTGTTATACCAACCACTCATCTGGGCCAATGCAAGTACATGAAAGGAACATTTCTTGAGGAAAAGAAAACTAAACAGAAAATGCTAAAAAAAATCTAAAGGATATTAAAATTACTTTTAATTAAAATTAGCAATTACATGCGTTCCATTTAAAAAAGAGCTATTTATGTCAGTCTTATTCAAGAAATTGTAAAGTGAAGTGTTACAGCCAGAAACATAGAAACATAGAAAATAGGTGCAGGAGTAGGTCATTCAGCCCTTCAAACCAGCACTGCCATTCAATATGATCATGGATCATCTAAAATCAGTACCCCCCTCCCCCCTCCCCCACTTTTTCCCCATATCCCTTGATTCCTTTAGCCCTAAGAGTTAAATCTAACTCTCTCTTGAAAATGAACAACTCTACGTGTGTAGGGCTACAGAAGAGAACAAGAGGCTTCATTTCCATTTCTGATTGAATCAGCAATGGGAGAGGTTGCTCTTGACAACTGATGACTTGATTAAGTTTAGTTTATTGTCACATGTACCAAGGTACAGTGAAAAGCTTTTGTTGCATGCAAACACAATACATGATTGCAATCGAGCCATCCACAATGTGCAGATATATCATCAAGGGAATAATGTGATTAATGTTTAGTGCAAGATAAATCCAGTAAAGTCCAATCAAAGACAGTCCAAGTGTCCCCAATGAGGTAGATAGTACTTCAGGACTGCTTTCTGGTTGTGGTAGAATGGTTCAGTTGCCTGATAACAACTGGGAAGAAACCGTTCCTGATCTGGAGGCGTGATTTTTCACACTTTTATACCTTTTGCCCAACGGGAGAGGGGAGAAGAGGGAGTGGCCAGTCTGTGATACTTGATTATTCTGCTGGCCTTTCGGTTGGCCGAGGCAGCGTGAGGTA
Source organism: Malacoraja senta (assembly GCA_038087875.1). Taxonomy (NCBI): domain Eukaryota; kingdom Metazoa; phylum Chordata; class Chondrichthyes; order Rajiformes; family Rajidae; genus Malacoraja; species Malacoraja senta. Next base: position 115,476 of record JAXLNO010000324.1, on the reverse strand, counting down.
TAAATGGAGTCAATGGAAGGGAGGTTGGTTTGTGTGATGATCTGGGCTGTGTCCACAATTCTCTGCAATATCTTGTGGTCTTGGTCTTCCATGGTTGCTCAGCTGTTCAGTACTGAGCACAATGAATGCGTTTCTTGCATCTGTCTACAAACCGTGCTCATGTGTTACAGTCATAGAGTTGTAGACCCTTTGGCCAACCGTATCCATGACAACCTTGTTGCCCACCAACACTAATCCTATTTCCCTCCATTCGGTATATGTCCATCTACGCATTGCTTATTTAAGTGCCGTCCAAATGTCTCTTAAATGTAGGGATTGCAGCTGGATCTATCACTTCCTTTGACAACATATTCTGGATATCAACCAAACTGTTAAAAAAAAAAAATCTCCTCAGATCCTCGTTAAAATGTCTTCCTCTCACCTTAAACCCATGCCCTCTGTTTTTGATACCGCTACCACAGGAAAATGAATCTATCTACTTTTTCTATGACTTTAGATACTATCTATATTTCTCATAATTTTATATACCTCAATCAAGTCAGCCCTCACTCCAGGAAATCATGGCAAACCTCTCCCTATGAAGGCCCCATATTCAGGCAACATCCTGGCCAATCTCCTCTGCGCTGTTTGTGGCACAGTTAAGGATAGTTAGGGGTGGGCAAAGAATGCTGGCCTACATCCCAAAAAATGAACAAATAATAAATGAAGACTTGTGAAACTTTAATAATCTTAAAGACACATGGGACTGCAGATGCTGGAACATGGAATAAAAAATGAGCTGTTGGATGAAATTAGTGGGTCAGGCAGCCCTGTGGAAACAAAAGGATAGTTGACATTTCAGGTTGAGATCCTGCATCAGGACATTGGGTTTTTTAATCAGGTTATCTAGATGTATCGTGGAGTGACATCCAAGCTTGCCCAACCTCTCCTAAGAGCAAATATCCTCTAATCCAGGCTGCATTCTAGATCAAAAGGAGGAGCTGGCGTGCTTTGTAAATTTGTCAGCGCTGTAGGTGGCTGCTGTTTGTATGCATTGGGTATGCAAGCAAAGAATCTCACTGTGCCTACTCACATGTGACAATAACGTATAAAGTATTCCATTCCATTCCAAGAATTACAACGGGATCTTGATCTGCTGTGCAAGTGGGCTGATGAATGGCAAATGGAGTTTAGTTCAGATGATTCTGAAGTGTTGCATTTTGGGAAGTCAAACCAGGGCAGGATCTTCAAAGTGAATGGTAGGGGGGGGGGGGGGGGGATGTTGTAGAGCACATGGACTTAGCAGTACAGGTACATAATTCCTTGACAGTGGTGTCACGTGTAGATAGGGTGATGAAGAAGGCTTTTAGCACATTGGCCTTCATCAATCAGGGACTTGAGTGTAGAAGTTGGGACAGTATATTACAGTTATACAAGAGGTTGTTAAGGCTGCACTTGGAGTATTGTGTTTAGTTTTTGTCACCCTGTTAGAGGAAAGATGCACTTAAGCTGACAAGAGTACAGAGAAGATTTATGAGGATGTTGCCATGCCTTGAGGGCATGAGCTACAGAGAGAGATTGGGCAGGCAAGTATATTATTTTTTTGATTAGAGCAGGTGACCGACCTTACAGAAGTGTAAGCAATTATGAGGGAAATGGATACGATGAATGTATAGAATCTTTTTCCCAGGGTAGAGGGAATCAGGAACTAGAGGGCATAGGTTCAAGGTGAGAGGGGAAAGAGTTAATGGGAACATGAAAGGCAACTTTTTCACACAGAGTGGTGGTTATATGGGATGGGCTGCCAGGTAAAGTAGTTGAGGCAGGTACTATAACAATATTAAAAGACATTTGAACAGGTACATAAATAGGAAATGTTTAGAGGTATATGGGCCAAGCAGGAGGAAATAAGACTAGCTTAGCTGCAGCATCTTGGTTGGCATGGATGAGTTGGGCCGAAAGGTCTGATTCCGTGCTGTACGACTCCATGACAATAGAATCGTACATATTTAAGGAGGATTTTAATGATGGTGTCGATTTCAAATTAGGTATAATTAATTTCTTTGCAATTTCATGACATTTAAAGCAATACCAGCAGGCACACTAAGTAAATTCTAGATTTATAAATGGTGAAAGAAAAATGTGGACAAAGGGATAGAATTGTCTCGACTAAAACTGATTTTTAACCACAAGCTTTTCTCCCTCTGCATTAATTAGTACAGTGGGATGTTTTCCCAGATTTATCCACAACTGCTGCAATCAGATATTGAATGAAGGAGTGCAGTGGCACATTTTCAACGTGTTGCTGATTTTTGTGTCGGGGGTATTGATACTGATATCAACTAGTTCCCAATAAATTATCATGCAGCAGAATAGATAGCTGCTGATGGGTCAATGCCTGAGAATTGTGATCATAACACTGGCAGTTAAATTTTAAAGTGTTTCATGTTCCTGCAATAATATCCTTCACTCAAATAATATCCTTCACTCAATATCCTTCAATCAAATACTCTATCACATTACTACAGGTTTATGGTAGAATGCATTACATCATAGCCTGGTTCAATAATTGGAATGGCCAAGGCTTAAGAGACCACAGGAAGTAGTGAGCATTGCCCAGTCTATCACTGGCATTGATCTCACCACTACTGAAGGATTCTGCAGGAAGAGCTGCCTCAAAAAAGAAGCTAATATCATCCAAAACTCACACTATCCCAACCACACTCTCCTCTCATTGCTTCAATCGGGAAGTATGTACAGGAGCTTGAGAATCGTGACCTCCTGGTTCAAGAAGAGCTTCTTCCTGTTAACCATCAAGCTCTGGAACCACATTGAACAATTCTAACTATACTCCTACCTCAGCAATGAACCATTATGGAATAGGTTTAGGTTGCACTGCGTACTTCAGTTTGTACTATTATAATCTGGTTACTAATAATTTATTGTGTTATTAATTATTGTATATTTATTTGTTGTGTTATTGTGTTAATGTGTCTATAAAGCCACATCATGTAACAATGTCATTGTTCCAGTCCCAACACATGTGACAATTAAATACCCTTGACTTTTAACTCTTGGGAGGTAGAAACATCTTCTCCAATGTTAATCTCTGGTCAGACAAAATGCCAAGATTCCTAAGAAATGGGTAGAAATGGTGGGCGTTGCATGTCACAATGCAGCTTAGAAATTGCTGTTGCTAAAGGAATGTATCCATCTCAAACATATTCTTATCATACTTTTTTGTTTAATATTTCATTGCCTTTTGAATGTATTCATGGGATCTTCTTCACCAATGGTTCAAAATTCGAGAATTCCAAATTAAAATTATGATTTATATACAAATATATATTTTTGTGATCCCCTTTAGGAATATCAAACCATTCAAAATACATAAATTAGCCCCAGCATCAAGTAGGCGACATAAAAATACTGTGCAAAACATTATATCTCACTAAAGAGAAAGTTAAAATAATTTTGCAAATGAAATGTAAATTTCACTTCCATGAACAAAATGTGGACAAAGATAGCTATTTAACACTGTTCAGTCATTGTACAAAGAAGTTTGCAAAAAAACCCATCTGTTTTTACATCTAATTACATCATGAAATGTTTACTTCTCACTGAAATTAACTATTTATGATTATTAAACTTACAAAGAGAACAATTGTGGCATTGTTCACATTTTTACTTATGATAGATTTTGTTCTGAGTTTTGCCATCCTACATCACTCTATGACTGAAACTAAAATCCCATACTATTTGCCATCATCATGAGCAAAGAACAAAGTGTTTGAAGAAATCAATAGGTCTGAAGTAGGATCCCGATCCAAAACATCGGTCTATTTCTCTCCACTGATACTGCCTGACCCATTGAGTTACTCCCACTGTTTGGTTTTTGCTCGAGATTCCAGCATTTCCAGTCTTCTGGATTTCCACTTTCATCATCACGGACTAAGCCATCAGTATGATGGAGTGCTAGTAAATGAGTAAAAACCTACCATTGAAGAACGGAGGAAAGATGAGCTTTAAAGTTGGAATAAACATTTGAAGGTTATCATATACAAGAATAGATAATGATCCATAAAGTTATCTAAGGATGTTAAGAAATTACCAGTAAGCAACTGATAACTTTACCACTAGAAACACCAAATTAGCACAAGATGACAGACAGCCAGAGGTCAAATAAGATCTAAATAAAGGCACTGGCAATTTGGCTGTGATGAGGTTGGCTTCTCAATTACATCTGTAACTTCAACAGCAAGAAGAGCTAACATGGTTTGGGGGTTGATGTCTTTGTGCAAGATGTGAGGGGAAATCAATCTTATTGGATTGACTCACTACCAACAGCTAAGATGCTTCATAACCTGTGAAGTGAAAGATAGAGATGGCTGCGTAACATCAATAGTCCAGTGATAACAGGATGAAGGTGAAAGAAATTGGTCTGACCAGGACAGAACTATCAATGCAATATCATCATATCGGAGGAAAATGTAAGGAATATCAATAAGATGGATCTTAGAAACAGGGTTTAACTCCTTTCCAAACGCTGGTGCATGTGAGATTCAAAGACTAATATTCAGAAAGCTGATCTCTAAGTTCAAGACTCTGCGAATATGGCAACCTATTGGAGTAAGCCTGGCTAGTTCATAGCAGGTGGGTAGCAGTTAAATGGCGAGAACAATTGTGATGTTACTCAAATTACTGATGTTAGAATAATAAATTAAATTCAGAGGTATAGAGATTTAATTGGATGCACTGTGTTTTAAGTGAATGAAATACGAACACATACTGAAGAAAAGCAAGCTTATTGTGAAGCTTGTGAAATTAGCTGTTTATACTGCTGCTTCAAGTATTAAAGCTATAATAATGATTGATTGTAATAGAGTTAGTTGAATTGTATTTTGTCCATCACACCAGTTGCCACCCTACAAATGTAAAAAGGACAACAATAATTCTTGTAAAGCGTCAGAGTGAATCAAGGCCAATTCATGATCAGTACATACAGGACACAAATCACACTTGTGGTTTGGAACAAAAAAAGCATATGTGAAGAGAAAAACAACAGTTAACATTTTGGGTCCTTCACTGGAATTGGAAAATGAGGAATTAGATATTTTAAGTAGTAAAGAGAGGGGTTGAGAGAGTAGTGGGAGTGTGTGTGAAAGGGTGCAGACCAAAGTTGTCAAAGTACCAATTACCTCAAATATTACTCAGAGACAGAAAATAAAATAAACTAAAACATAAATAAATTGAAACTGAAATCTGGCAAAATAGGAAGAGGCTCGTTACTTGAAACTGTTGAATTTAATTGTGTTCCCAATGGTACAATGTGACACATTGGAACATGAGGTGATGTCCCTAGAGCTTACATTGGGCATCAGTGGAACAGGAGAGAAGATCGTCAGATAGATCATTGATAAGGGCAGCCTTATGCTGACTCTGATTTTTCTTTAATGACTAATAAAGTTATTACATTGTAAACAGGCCCTTTAGCCCAACTCAACCATGCCAACTGTATTGTCTAACCAACTAGTCCCACTTTCCTGTACCTGGCACATATCCCACCATACCCTCTCCTATCCAAAGACCTGTGCAAGGGTCAAGTAGCATAATTGTCCCTGTCTCTATCACTTCCTGGTGCTATTGGTATTGTTGTTGGTTATTATTATCATGTGTACTGAGACACAAAGGAAAGTCTTTGCTTGGGTGCCACCCAATTAAACCAGATAACACTACACATGAATAGAAGCAAGCTATTCACAAGTACAACAGATAGAGCAAAGAGAAAAATGAGTTGCTTCTGACCAGCACCACCCTCAGTGTGAAAAAGTTGGACCTCGCCTCCCTTTTAAAACTCCCCCCCCCCACCCCCCGGATGGTCATCGAAGAAACTGTGAACTGCTAGTCCTACAAGCGATGTGCCAGGTAACTTTTCTTTTTGCATCTGTTGCCAATATTCTATCATCGATGCCACAAGCCTTTAAATTACTTTTCAGCATGTATATCTGCCTCTTTTTCAGATTTCCTTTGTGGCATTATCTGTGCTGCTGTTGACCACAAAGCAGATTGTTTTTTAGGAAATCTTAAATCCTGCACATTTGATGGGGCCAACACCAAGTGTTTCTGTACAGAAATAAGCAATGCTGCAAAACCTGTTGTGCTACACATCTCAAGAACAAGCATTTAGAGTCATTCCTTCTAAAATATTCTTCAAATCAAGCTCCATTGAATGTCACCTATTAAAATATGATGTTGATGGGTAAACCGATCCTCGTAGTCATACAGTAATTAAAATATTTCAGCAATCTGGTACGCAATAGAAGTAAAAAAGTAAATTCCAGAGATAACACTTCAATGCAGAATGCTTCTGAGAAACATAATAAAGATGTCTACTTACTGTTCACAATTTTGACATAAGGTGAAACATTAACTTGAGCGGAACCTGATTGAAACACTCCTGAAGGAAGGTATGTTTCAATTATCTCACATAATAAAGTCACTTTTTGATTATTTTATTTTCTATTGTGAACTCACTTCACTCCTGATATCCCCAATAGCTACCAACTCTTCAAATCAACCTTGAGACTCTGTTCATCACTATCTTCCAAACTTGAATGTCACCCTGCTTCTTGTTGACAAGAAAAGTAGACATTTTCAAGGTATGCACTGGATAAACCTTGGGACCATCTGGAACAACTACTTCTGATCAGTAAATGAAAATCATAAACAAAAACTACAGATGATAGAAATCTGAAATAAAACAGAAAGTACTGTAAAGATTCAGTCTACTAGTCAGGATCTGTGAAAGATAAACCGTTTATGTTTCAAATCTGGAACCCTTTGTCAGAATTGAGAAAGAGTGTTCGCCTTGGTAAAAAGCTGTGGAAGGGTGACGGTTAGAACATAAGGAATTTCTCTTAAAGGGTGAAATAATGGGGTCAGTTAAAATAAGATTGAACCAATATAGTTTTGATAATGTTCAAATGGTTTATAGACTGTTGCTCCGTGATGAATGACATGGCAGCATTGTGCACAAACATCCTTGTCTTTTGTCAAACGTTCCTTCATTATCTCAAACTTACTCCAGCAATCATCACCCTTGTGGTTAGGTATCTAATGCTCAGAATGGATATTTGAATGAAAATGAGTCCAAGCATCTTCCTAATCGTGAATTACAAAGTTAGTTGGGAAGGAGGAATATTCCATAGTGTGGGGAGCAAGCAGGTGTGAGATTAACACATGCAGTTCAGCTAGGGAGAAATGTAGAAGCAAGGAACTGCAGATGCCAGTTTACACAAAAGGACACAAAGTGCTGGAGTAATTTGGTGGGTTAGGTAGCATCTCTGGAGAACAAGGATAAGTGATGTTTCAGGTCGGGTCCCGAAAAAGATAGAAATTCAGGTTGTTCCAACCCGAAACATCATTTATTCATGTTCTCCAGAGATGCTGCCTGAGTCGCTAAGTTACACCAGCACTTTGTGTCCTTCCAACTAGAGTGAAACTCCGGTGAAAATTTTTGACAGCCTGATTAGTTCCTTTTTGTGCTGCTAATGCCCGTTGATTCATTAAAGGTGTTACAGGATCATTTGGTAATATTGCCAACAGCATATACTACTCTTACATCTTTGTGATAATTAACATAATGTGATTGTAAGAAGCATTAACATCCCACATTCCCAATAATCATTATAAATTGGGAGAATAAAAACAGCACAAAAACAATTTAACCTCCAAATATTTTAAAATACACCGTTTTACAAATCAGTGGAGTCTTAAGGAGTTGAAATCACATGATAGAACTCTTATATGAATCAAAGGCAGTGCTGGTTAAAACGGAACATTGCTTTGAAGCTGTACATTCTTGAAAATTTCATGAGACCACCTTTTCAAGAGGTTATACTCATTAATTTTTATTTGACCACAATGTTAGCAGTGTAACTCATCTGTTGAAAACTACAGAGTCAGCAAAAGAGGCAACCTTGCAGATGACTTGCAACTGGAGACTGCGCTGTTTGCATACCAATGGGATTAGGTTAATGAAGTCTCAAAGGAAATGGGACTGTTGTGGCAACTAATCCCAAACCCTGGTTTTAATATCCAAAATCAAGAGTTCTAATCTCACCCTGGCAACTTGGGAAATTCAATTCAATTAAGTAAATAAACAAGGAATTAAACTATCTCCTACAAACAATAATCTTGAAAGAGAAACCACCAGAGTGTTGTTAAAAATCTGCTTGTTTTACTCATGCACTTTAGGCAAAGAAATCATCTTGCCTTATTTTGACACCAAATCTATGCCAGTATGGCTAACTAACTCGTCTGAAATGGCCTGGCCTTGTTCTTCACACTGCTGCAAAAACAGACAATGAAATATAAGAGGATGAACCACCCTACATCAACATAGGCATGACACAGACAATTAAACCAGTCAACCAGACATTGGTCCTCCTAACTTACATCAACAAGGTAATACATGGGGAGGAATGCAATTTGTGTGATTGTTGGGCTGTTGGTTCACTTAGGGGTGGTTGTTCTGGTGGAACGGGGCATTCTTTGATCTTGGTGAAGATGCCCGGGCCATTGGCTGAAAGGTGTGACATCTGTGCCAAATTTGGGGGAATTATCCTACAATGTCTGATATCAACAAGGGACACCAGGTCTCTTGAAACTCCAGCAAACAAACAAGCTATTTGAGGAGCTCAGCAGGTCTCGCAGCATCTATGGAGGCAAAAGGACAGTTTACCTTTTAGATCAAGATCCTTCAGAGACACACTCAGAAAATCACATCTTTCAGCCAGCATTACATCAAGATCTCCAGGAAGATGCCTCAATGAGCAGACATCCCAAAGTGAACTCTTGAGCATTTTATTGACGGAAGGCATCAAGAAGTCCTTGCAAAATTGAGGTAAAAAAGAATCAGGAGAAAGACCATTTGTGAGAACTGGCTGTATAAATATTGGCTACCATATTTCCTGCATTATAACAGTACCTGTGCAACAAAAATACTTAATTGTCTGTTGAACACTATGGGACAGCCTGATGTTAGGAAAAGCAATGAATAAAATCCAAGCATTCCTTTGTGAAAGATAGGTTGGTTAATAATGGGCCGAGAATATTGAAAACAAAGGACAAGATGATAGATTATGGTACTGGAAACTTCTGTGAGGATGATGTCACTATTTTCTGACAGATATTTCCAAAGTGCTGTTAAAAATCTCTTTAAAAATTGACAGTAAAAGCAACTTAGCTAACTAGCCTTATAACAAACGATTTGGGTATCTTGCTCCTATTCCATCCTGTCTGATTTACCCACGAGTCAATCTGATTTAATTAACCCCGTGTTTTATTAATATAAATATTCCCATATTGATTCCTGGAGATGATGCCTTCATGACTCAGTCATAAATCAAAGCCACTTAACGGAGCTGCATTTGGTCTTCGCTATTAAATCAATTTTAATGATAAAAAATTACTTGCTGGGCTGTCAGTAGTGAATGCCCAACAATTTGCTAGCCTGCACAATGTGAGGAGAATATGACCTCAATCATCAGGCGTACACACTCACTGTTCAAGCCTAGGCACTGGAAGTAACCAGGTACATCCACGTACAAAGAACATAGGATGGTCTGGGCATTTGAGAGGACTTGGTTTGATAATCCTTGCAGGATTGTCCTGGAGTTTCCACAAACTGAAGACAAATCTACATTTACTTCTGCCCACCGCACTTTTGTTCAGAGTTTATAGATAGAGCATGAACATAGGGCCTTCGGCCCATCGAGCCCACACCAACCATTGATCACCCATTCACACCAGTTCTATATTATCCCACTTTCTCATCCACACCCTACACATTGGGGGAAATTTAATTTACAAAGGTCAACTAACCTGCAAACCTGCACGTCTTTGCAAATGGGAGGAATTTAACAGTATCTGGAGGAAACCCACGCAATCACAGGGAGAACGTGCAAACTCCACACAGATAGTATCCAAAGTCAGGATCGAACCTAGGTCTCTGGCACTAAAGCAGCAGATCCACAGTGCCCCCTAAAAGTTGCTTGGGATGGAATGTTTCAGTTATGAGGAGAAACTTGATAGGCTGGGTTTGCTTTGAGCAGGTGAGTCTAATGGGCCTTTCCCACTTGGGCAATTTTTCAAGCGACTGCCAGCGACTGTCAAGTTGCCGGCAGTCGCCTGAAAAAACGGTAACTGGAACGGCGACTGTCAGAGTGGAACACACACATACACACACAAACACATCGCAGGCGGGGGACAGTGCAAGCGCTGTCCGAAATTCACATGATGCAAAGCCAAGGTGATACAGACACACAACGCGATGAACAGGAAGGTTGGCGCTGTAATTAAGACGGCTTAAGCACAGCGTACGATAAGTCCTTTAAAAGAGGGGGAGAAGGGGGGGGGGAGAAGGGGGGAGAAAGGGGGAGAAAGTGGGAGAAGGAGTGGAGACAACTTTTAAGAAGCCAGACAACTTTTAAGAAGCCAGAGATACACGGCTGTGAAGCTCGGCGGACATTAACATTACCGGTTGGTTATCCTTGGTTCTGGAAACTACTGCTTACTTTTTTTCCCCAATGAGCCAATGAAATTCACCGGTCAGCACCGGCTACAACCTACAAGAACCTACGAGAACCTTCGACCTCCTGTCCACCCACTAGGACCTCCTGGCGACCCACCTACGGCACGAGAATTCTCGCTACTCTCCATGGCGGCTTCATTCTAGTCGCCGCTAATTTTTCAACGTTGAAAAATTCGCGGCGACCATAATGAGGCCGCGACTAGTTCCCAGAATGCGGGAACTCCTCACAACCATGAAGGCGACTCCCCGACAACCACCCGCGAACATGTGGCGACCATGTGGCAACTGCATAGTCTCCTGCAGTCGCCTAAAAAGTCGCCTTAGTGGGACAGGCCCATAAGGCAGGACATAATAGAGTAATACTAAATTGTGAAAGACATAGATAACGGTGGATATTAGGAAACTATTCCCTCAGGCAGTGGTATCCAAGACCGGATAACATTAGATTAAAATGAGGAGCAAGAAATTTGGATTGGAGCTGAGGAAGGATTTTTTCATCCAGTGGTTGCAATCTAGAATGCACTGAGTGAATGGTGAAGGCAGAGACTCTCACAACAGTCAAGAGGTATCTGTTTGAAGAAAGGTCTCGTCCTGAACAGTCACATATTTTTCTAGAGATTCTGCCTGTCCCGCTGAGTTACTGCAGCACTTTGTGCCTGCCTTCAGATATATTTGGATGTGCACTTGCATCGCCAGAGCAAAGAAGGCTGTAGACCAAGTATTGGTAAATGGGATTAGTATAGATGGAGACTTGGTGGTGACCATGGACATAATGGGCCAAGGTGCCTATTTCATGTGCTGTATGACTGTATAAATAATCCGACCTTACTGCAAGCTACCAGGGAAGAAAACTCACAGACGTCAGGAATAAAGTGATATTAAAAGTTGTTTGACTAAGTTAGGTCATTGAATGTTGCAAGTCTTTCGATGAAACTTCCAGGAACACAGATTGACTCCAGCAAAGAGCTGGGATGGGAATAGATAGAACCATCATCCAGTATGAGATGCAGGTTTAGTTCATTTGTACTTCCCAATTTTCTGCCGGGCTTCCTCTTGAAAATTGAACATATCCCACTGTCAGGCCATGAGTTTAGATATGCAGTGTTTTGTATTGTATATGGCTATACTGAAGCAGTGGAGGATAGATGTAGAAATAAAATAAGACTCAAAGTGCTGGAGTAATAAGCGAATTTGGTATCTCGATAAACGCAAGGAATCATGGGATTTGTCAAAGGTCATTCGGGATTAAGAAAAAAGCAAATGCAGCGCTGTATAAACTGTGTATAAATTGTTAACTATTTGACCAAGGAATTAATCTAGAATTCTGTCAACTCAATAGCTTCCTTTCTTGTTCTGCTGTTCACAAACTACTAAAACCCCTGCCCCACGGTAAGAGTTAATTCCAAGTGTTCTCCCGAGTTTGCCCTGATTCGAACTCGGAGATTTATGGTAATGGCCACTCGTCGGTACTCGGGGCTCTCGTGGACATTTTTCATCATGTTGAAAAATCTTCACGAGTCTACCCGTGTTTACCTGCCGTTAGCGAGTCTTCCCAGGTACCTGCCGTTAGCGCTAAGAGGCATCCCCGAGCTCCAACGTACCCTCTACGTTCATTCTCCGTGCTTACCACAAATTTGATTTTATTTAAACGCGGGAGAGCACTTGGAATGAACTCGTGCCGTGGGACAGGGCTATTACACAGTTCCAGTTCAGTTAATTCATCTGCAATTTTGAGATATTCAAAAAGTTAAAGAATTTATTATTTTTCATTTAATTCTTAATGTGTTTGTTACTGGAATAAGAAAATATTGAGATTGCAAAATGTTCTTATCTTTATTCATAATTTATGTGTAAAAATATATTTAATCTGAGGCAGGCATCGACTGTATCAGTGTGATGTGGGCGGATGCTTTACCTACAGGCGGTGTGAATGTACGGTTAAGGCAAAGATTCATCTCGGAGGAAAACTAAGTATAGGGTTGGCCCTGTGAAGCAGCCGTGTAAGACATTTAACTGCAAAATGCCTGCCCTTTAGTATTGGATAGATTGAGTGGAGGTCTGTGCTGTTCCAAGTTTGCAGTGGTTGCGGTGCATTTCTCCCACTCATCTCACCCAGTGCACGCTGACCATCACAGTTCACCAGCCCTTGTTAGCAGAGGCTCTTTGTGCAGATGCAACCAGAACCCCAAAGGTTTTGTGGAGGGTCTACGTTAGGATCCGGCAAGCAGCGAGCTGGTGAGAGGGCTGACAGATCAGATCAGCCCAGGTTACCGAGTGGCCGAAGGGCGGATTTTAATGGATCATTATTAAACTGTTCTGTCTGTGTGGAATCGCCAGCTCTCTCTCTCTCCTCGATCCCCCACCCCAACTGTCGACAAAGTCTGACTCCCACTCATATTACGGGTTGGCTCCGCGTTTGCCCACTCACTGGGGCGGACGGCACCTCCTTCAAAGAGAGCGAGAACAGGTCCCGTCAGCTGGGGAGCAGCGACCCACTCCTGAGTGAAGCCTCTAGTTTGGCTGCAGTTCAAATGACTGCAAATTCTCATAATTATCACCGCCCGGTCACCTGGACCCGGCTCGCAACTGTGTGCCCTGACACACTGGAACCAACCCCAGAGGTTAAAGTGACAGCATCTGTATTTAAGCCAACCCACCTCGAAAGTTTAACTAGCCTGTTCGAATCCAATCTAAACTTTCCAACCTATGCCCACACAGCACATTCTCCTCGTTTCCTTCAATCCACAAGGTTGTTTAGATAGGAATGTAAGGACTGTCTCAAATTGGTTGACCACACAAATTGTAATTTGTGTAAATCAATATCGAATTTGAATGGCTGTGACTCAGGCTTATGCCAAGGATTTGATAATTGACAGGTTCGTTCCAGGCATTCTTGCGTTTTCAAGGCTAGTGCTATATTGAGTCAATAATTTAAATAGATACAATTGAGGATTTATGCAGCCTGCAGTACGCTGTGGCCTACTGCTGACATATTTGACGGTAAATTTATTTATAAATCTCATTGAAATGAATACGCAGGTCTGTGCAGGCACAGTAGCTCAGCTGGCGAGAATGTTTATCCCGAATGACCATTGAGCTGGGCATGCGCAGTTGTAATATCGAACTCGCCGCTTATTCAGCGGTATAAATTGCTGCTGTCTGCAGAAAGGTCCCGACCCGAAACGTCACTTATCTATCTTCTCCAGAGATGCTGCCTGACCCGCTGAGTTATTCCAGCACTTGTGTCTTCTGGTGGAAGATAGGTCAAGGAAATGGAGTGAAGCTCTGTCGTGCAGTGGTCCTGCAATACCTAAAACATTCATTGCTATGTATGTTGTTTAAATACCACACCAACAGGTTCAGTAACAGCTACTTTCCTACAACTGTGCAGAAAGCAACTGCATGCTGGTTTACACTGAAGATAGACACAAAATGCTGGAGTAACTCAGCGGGACAGGCATCATCTCGGGAGAGAAGGAATTGGTGACGTTTCGGGTCGAGACCCAGTCTGAAGAAGGGTCTTGACCCGAAACGTCACCCATTCCTTCTCTCCAGAGATGCTGCCTTTCCCGCTAAGATATTCCAGCATTTTGTGTTTACTTTCCGACAACTGTTATGTTCTTGAACCCTAATCCTACCTTAATAATAGAACACTAAAGACCACCTCTTGCCCGAACATAGATGTATTTTTCTTTGTATTTATATTTTTGCACTAATGTCTTGTTTTTTTGGAAAATTTCCTCTCTCTTTTGGAAATTTTATGTGAAATTTCTGTGTACTTGATGTATAATTTGTTTTCATGTATTTGGGCAGCACAATGGGGCAGCAGTAGAGTTGCTGCTTTACAGCACTAGAGAACCGGGCTCCATCCTAACTATGGGTGCTGTCCGTACAGAGTCCATACGTTCTCCCTGTGACCTTGTTGCTTTTCTCCGGGTGCTCTGATTTTCTCCCACATGCCAAAGACATACAAGTTTGTAGGTTAATTGGCTTCAGTAAAATTGTAAATTGTCCCTAGTGTGTAGGATAGTGTTATTGTACGGGAGTGATCGCTGGTGGGCACAGACTCGGTCCGTTCAAGGGCCTGTTTCTGCACTGTATCTCTAAAGTCTAAAGTCTTAGACTATATCGTGTGATGCTGCTGCAAACAAGATTTTTCATTGTACCTGAACCTCACCATACTCGTGCAGATGACAATAAACTCGATATGACTAATTCTCTAACCCGGTTACTACTTTACCGTGATGTAAATGCTTCACACACAAAGGACTGAGAATGATACCAACAGCGGTCATGCTGCAGTCCAACACAAGGGTCTCACTGACAGTGGGAAGATGTAACAGGATTATCTTCTCATCAGCCGTGCACAGGAATTAAGCCGGTGTTGAAAGGGAAATTCTTGGTTGACTTGACCAATTTTGTCGCCTTTGCCAAACCTCTCGTCAGTGTGTAGGAGTTCTTTCATGAGAAAAAATTCCCTTACCTCACCACTGCCTCCCTCTAGGTTCTCTAATGATGGCTGAAAATGACGGGGACAGGCAAAATGGTCAATAACTAGGTAGTAACCTAAAAATTGTCTTTTGTGTGTACATGGACTGAATAGTGAAGTCACTTTAGCTGCTGCGCTTATGACTCAATAACAGTGTCCGGTGGCACCACACCCAATGTGATCAGAAAAGCAAAATATTTATAAAACTTGGGAGTGCCTGACCCCAAAGGATGATTTGAAAGATGGAAGAGCTCACTGGAGACAATGATTTTTGCTTGGGAATTTTGACATTGCTGCCCTTAGCGAGACAAGCCTTGCAGATGAACCGGGTTTGAACCTGACCTCAGGTGTAGGCCATGCAAGTTTGCAAATTTTTCCTGTGACAACTTGATTTCTGCCTGGTGCTCCGGTTTCTTCCCACATCTCAAAGATCGACTAGCCATTGCATTGCCTCAAATGTAGATGGATTGCTGAAGAATCAGGAAAGAGTGGGTGGGCATGACAGAAAAAACATGTTCCATGGATTTAAGTGGGGGGGTTGTAATTAATGGGAATGTTTTGCAGATAGGTTAATTGGCTACCATAAATCATTCCTTACTCTGGGTGAATTGCAAAAAGAATCAAAGGAGATTTTATTTCAAGCTGGCATGTTGACACCCAACCACTTCTCTATATTTTTCTTGCAGATATGAAAATAGTCATTCAACTCTGGGGAATATAAGAAACATCAAAAACAATAATCAAACTTGGTTAGACAGCTGCCAGTCGAAATGTGGACCTCTAGATAGCTTTAAATGACTTCTCCAAAGGTTTATAACAGCTAAGGGTTAACCCAGAACATTGGTAGAAGAAACGTTCTCTACTAGCCTGCTCCCAATCAATCATTACACTCAGCAAAGAAGATCTATACTGACAGTGAAGAACTGGGAAACATAAAACACTCTGCCTTCCTTGGCAGCCATCTCTCCCGGGGGGGCAAACAGAGATGTCAAGATTTAGCACAAAATCTGCCGTGTCAGCTTTTGCCTGTGGCAGGCTGTCTCACTGGGTGATCAATAACTACAGCACGAGAATACTTACCAGAATTATAGTTTACAAACAGATAGCAATCCCAATTACCCTTTACATTTGTGATATGAGGCTGACTTACAATAAAGGATTAAATATCGTTGTCAGAAGCTCCTCGACATAAAGTGACAGGAACATCACACTAACATCAGCGATATCACAGAGGACATTTGAGACACAGAGTGCCTGATTATCAAGCAAGGTGAAGATGGCACTGTGTACAAATGCCTGATACCTGCCTCCCAAACTGATTGCAGTTGTCCAACTTGCCATAGGAGGGATGTAGCGGGAGGCCAAAGGTAAGGCATCAAAGGCCCCCTCAAAATAAACAACATGGGATGTGGTTGTGAGATAGTGTTCCAACAAAAGCCTGCTGGGGAAGACGTATTCAAGAGAGAGTTAGATTTAGGTCTTAGGGCTAACGGAATCAAGAGATATGGCAAGAAAGCAGGAGCGGGATACTGATTTTGGATGATCAGCCATGATCATATTGAATGGCGGTGCTGGCACGAAGGGCCGAATGGCCGACTCCTGCACCTATTTTCTATGTTTCTATGTTTTGATCATGAAGGAACTGGCAACCTTTGAGGAAAGTTGTCTCAACCTGGTCACAAAACAATACCACAAGGGAAAGGTCTATAACGGAATAAAAATATTTAGAGGTTGGCAGGTGTTGATAAATGAAGGCATTAATCCCTTACATTACCTCATCTCTCCCCATGCACACATCAGCAGGTTATCCCTAGGTTTACACATGAATGTCCCTCAAGCACGAGATGTACAAGGCTTGCGTTCACGGATGGTGCAGCACTTTCTAGTAGCAATGCACTCACACACACACCCAATACACAAATGCATACATACACATATATATATACACACACGCATATATTTCTTCAGCAAGAATTCCATAACAAATCACGGGTCTTTGGCAAATAACATATAATTTGTCTATAATAGCCATGGTCAAGGTTATGGAAACTTAGTGTGTTCGGGGAAGAGGATCTCCTGTTATATTTACCATGGCAAAGTTATTAAATCTAGTGAGTTCAGGGAAGAGAAGAGAAATGTTCTGAAACATATTGACATTGCAAAAGAAGAGGTGTTGGTGGTCTTGCAGTGCATGAAAGGCAAAAAATCCCCAGAACCTGACCAAATATATGCTTGGACATTGTGGGAAACTAAGAAAGGGCAAGATCTTTGTACCGTCTTTCATAGAAACATAGAAACATAGAAAATAGGTGCAGGAGTAGGCCATTCGGCCCTTCAAGCCTGCACTGCCATTCAATATGATCATGGCTGATCATCCAACTCAGTATCCTGTACCTGCTTTCTCTCCATACCCCCTGATCCCTTTAGCCACAAGGGCCACATCTAACTCCCTCTTAAATATAGCCAATGAACTGGCCTCAACTACATTCTGTGGCAGAGAATTCCAGAGATTCACCACTCTGTGTAAAAAATGTTTTTCTCATCTCAGTGTGTGAGGTACCACAAGACTGGAGGATGGTTATTGTTATGCCTTTATTTTAAAAAGGGTGCAAAGTCAAGCCAAGGAACTACAGGCCAGTGAGCATGATATCAATGATGGGAAATTTACTGGAGGAGATTTGGAAAGGCAAAGACTGATTAGGCATAGTCATGTGCACATGGGAAATCGTATCTGATGAATTTAATTGTGCTCTGTGAAGAGGTGACCAAGAGGATTTATGAGGGCAGGCAGTAGACAATGTCTAGATGGACTTTAGCAAGGCTTGTGACAAGGTCCCACATGGTAAATGGTTTGGAAGGTGAGATCATATGGGATCTAGGGTGAGCGAGGCAGTGGATATAAAATTGGCTTGGTGGCGGGATGCAGAGGGTGGTAGTGGAAGGTTGTTTTTCAGAGTCAATTGCCTCTCCGAAAGTCTCTAAACACCAATATTGTATCTGCTTTCACCATCACTCCTGCATATTTCCTTTAAACTTTCCCCACTCACTATAAAGCAATGCCCTCTTGTCTTTGACATTTTCATCCAGTGAAAAAGGGCTGTCTGCCCCATCTATGCCTTTGATCATTATATAATCAATCAGGTCTCCCCCATCCTCCAACGCACCAGAGAAAACCCTCTCTCCGCCAGCAGATTTTAGCCTCCATTCTCTTTCCAGGACCTCATCTCCCTTTCTACCTTATAATCTTATACTTGTATTCTCGAAATTAAGGCCTAAAGAACTTTGGGTTTGCCTGTAAGAATTTAAGTCAATAGCAAACTAGTTAAGGGCTGATAAAATAAGTTACTGCTGAATATTATATTTTTTATCCCCTTGTTGGATAGAGTTAAAAATGCCACAATTGCTTCTCTTGTAACAATACAAAGAATGTTATCTGGAAATGCTTTCCTTTGGGTAAATGATAACTTGCAGGAGGTCTTCAGTAAAGTGGCAATATTCACAAGGATTCCTACATATTGGAACATTTATAAACCACCAGCCCACATGAATAAAATGAATTCTGTACTTTCCAGCTTAAGTAAAAAGAAAACTAAAAGCCTGTGGTCATTGATCAGGATAATCACCATAGCTCTGTGTGCCAGAGGATGACATCACTGAGGGCAGAACAAGGATGAAGGCCAAGGATTCAATCGAGCAGATCTCCAGAAGGGACGGTGTGGGAGGCAGAAAATAAATGTTTGCTGGAAAGGCATTGCTGCCAGGAATGGACCCATGAAAGGGCAGCCCCTGGGAATAATGTGTTAGAGGAAGCTCAACATCAAATACTGTAGCTTGTCCATGGTGAGCAAGTAAAACATTCAACTGGATTCAACCTTGCCAATGCCTGATAATCATCTCACAACTCCCCCATTCGTGACCCTTGTGACTCATTAAACTTTCACAGCTTTGCAGGAGGACACATTGTGCTGGAGTCTTTTACTTGGTTGTTCATCTGTAAGAAAGATGAGGTGGGAAGTGGAACCTAAGGCCCATCCCCTTGCTCACTGCCAGAGGTATGGCTCACGCTCTGTAAATGTTTCATATTAAACCACTTTAATAAACTAAATACAAACATAAAAAGTAAAACAAATAAAGCTAAATATAAAAATCAAGCTGACGCTGTTTTACTGAAGTAATTTTGGCCCATTGCAAAGAAATGGTATATCTCTTATCCTCCAGCTGTGGGTTCAATCAGTACCAAATCTGCTCAGCAAATTATAGTAATGAAGCAGCGACTTATGCCCAAGTTAGTATTGGGGAAGGATGAAAGGAAACCTAGTTGTGATAATATTCTCACACATCTGCTTCTCTCCAGGTGAGAGTTGTGGGATTAGGAGAGGGCATAAGAAAAGTTTAGGATAGATTTAAGATGGAAGGGAAGTTGGAAAGATGAATAGGTGGTTTGAGTCAGATGAATATAGTTTGCGCAGCCGATGTATAAACCAAATGAGATTTAACAGTGAGGAGGAAAAGTTTAAATTTGTGGTGATAGCAAACTTAATTTCAGCAAGAACAGTGATAATGGGTGATTCTAATGCAGGATAGGATACTGGTATTGGTATCAGTTTATTATTATCACGTGTATCAAGATAGGTGACAATATGGGAGACAACATTCTAGATCACTGGATGTATGTACAAGATGAAAATGGAAGACTGCAGTGGAGGCATTGTAAAACTGTCAAAATGTTGCTAATACACTTATATCACTCTCCCCAAAATATAGTGTTGACGCTGTGACACATCAACTAGAGATGCTGCTGCTGTACAGTGCAGGGTTCATTCATGACATTCCTCACCTCTGCTACTGTTGGCATGAAATCTGCATGTTTTCCCTGATCTTGCTGGTTTTCAGAAGTGATAAGGAGCAGAATTAAGCAATTCAGCCCATCAATTCAATCATGGCTGATCTATCTCACACATCCTAGCCCCATTCTCATGCCTTCTCCCCATAACCTCTGACACCCCTGACACTCCTCTTCAGAATTTCTTCAGGTACTCCAGTTTCCTCCCTCACCCATAGTTGTGCTGGCATGTTAATTTGAACTGTAAATTGCCCCTAGTACAGATAGAGGGCAGGAAGAATTGATGGACATGTGATACAGATGAGGTTACAGGGAAATAAGTGGAGGAATGAGTTGATGTGACTGATCGGAAAGCATTCTGTGTTGTAAGTAAATACTGTACGGTGAAATGTTCCCATAAAACCCACATGTTTCAGGCACAAACTTCCTGACTTCAAAGGTTTCTAATCCTCATACAGCAGAGGTTACAATCAAAGCTCTCACTCTATTCCAATCGATAAACTGGTACTCCAGAAACACAGCTGTAATAAGCATCATTCCCAAATGACCTTGTTGTGGCTGATAAAGTTTAATCAAAACACTTAATAATGAAAGCCTCTACATTATAAAATGCAGGAACAGAAAAGGGTCAAAGCTGTAATAGTAAAGGGCCTGTTCCACTTGCCGATTTTTTCGGCGACTGCCGTCATCATTGACTGACGTATCAGGTCACCGAAAAGTTTGCGGCGTGACGCGGTGTGATGACGAATGACGTGCGGTGTTTTTTCAAGTGTCACAACATTTTTTTTGTCGCTGCTGGACTTTGAAATGTTCAAAATCTTTTGGCGACACTGATATGACGCCGGCAGTCGCCGAAAAAATCGCCAAGTGGGACAGGCCCTTAAAACTATGCTTCTGCTAACCATCTTACATTTTCACATCTGCAAAGCTCACGCAAAACCAGTGCTGTTGTACCCCGGGTACGGACAGATATTTTCCTTTCATGAGACCTGTGGATTCTACTCTAATTATTTACATAAGTGGTCCTAATTAGGTTCAACTTACCCAAAAATGGACCATTGCATTCCAGCACAACGTAAGTGAGTCATACCCAAATATTTGTGGTTCGGGAAAGATAGGTAGTCAGAATTTTTTTCTCAAGGTGGAAATGTCCAACACTAGAGGTCACAGCTCTAAGGTTAGAGAGGAACATTTAATGTGTGGAGATGTGTGGAGCAAGTTTTTTTACACACAGTGGTTGGGGCCTGGAATGCACTGTCAATGCAGATACGATAGTGGCCTTGAGGAGACATTTAGATAGGCACATGGAAGTGCAGGGAATAGAGGGATATGGATCATGTAGAGGCAGATGAGATCAGTTTAACTTGGCATTAAGTTCAGCACAAACATTGTGGGCTAAACAGCCTGTTCCTGTGCTATACTGTTCTATGTTATGTTCTTTCTGCCATTTTTAATTTTGTTTAATTGGCCTTGTCCCATATGGAAACTGTGAGATGTGGACAATTGTACAGATTTGAAAAGGTTAAAATTTCACTAATTTCTTTAAAAGCATAGTCAATAATAGACACTTTCCGCAATCTCTCATAATGGGGACGTTCTGAAGTTCAGAAAAGAAACACAGAGCTGCATTAATTTTTCTTTACTTAATTAGTTTACCACTGCATTGAAATATTTAATGAGACACAAGAAACTGCAGATGCTGGGATCTTGCATAGAAGACTAAGTTCTGGAGTAACTCAGCGCCAGGCAGCATCTCTGAAGGACATGGATACGCGATGTTTCAGGTCTGGTCTGAAGAAGGATTCGGACCTGAAACGTTGCCTACCCATGTCCGTCAGAGATGTTGCCTGACCCGCTGAGTTACTCCAGTACTTTGTGTTCTCTGAAACATTTACATTTTAATTTTCAGTGTTTCTAAATCAGGTACAGGACATGACATATTTGTTACAATTATTATTTGTAATGATAAATCAATTTTCAGCTGAATTAATAAAGTTGCAGAAGGTTACCACTCACATACATTGAGAAATGTGTGTCGGAAGGAACTGCAGAAGCTGGTTTAAACCAAAGATAGAAACAAAAAGCTGGAGTAACTCAGTGGGTCAGGCAGCATCTCTGGAGAAATGGAATAAGTGATGTTTCGGGTCGAGACCCTTCTTCAGTCGCCCTTTCCTTCTCTTCAGAGATGCTGCCTGTTCCGCTGAGTTACTCCAGCATTTTGTGTCTACCTATGGTCCATTATTAGTTGTGGGCTCGGTGATAACGAGTTATACAGACACTGAAGCTCAACAGGACGACAGTGAAACTAGAATGACAACTAAGGTGGGGGAGGGACATTGTCGGTATAACTCGTTAATACCTAGCCCACAGCCAACAATAGACCATTGTGTACTCCATCTTTCCTTGATCATCGTTACTTTTTGCACATCTTCCATTCATTTGTTCCATATCTCTCTACATCACCATCTATAATCTCTCGTTTTCCTTTCCCTGACTCTCAGTCAGAAAAATGGTCTTGAACTGAAAATTCACCTGCCTGACCTGCTGAGTTACTCCAGCTTTTTGTGTCGACATTGAGATATACATTTGAATAGAACATTTTTTGAAAAAAATGTTCCCCTTTTACATTGACGTGTGACATTTTGTGATTTTCCAAATATATATTTTTGAAAACTGAAACTTCAATCAGCATTTTGTGCAAAATGTCTGAACTGCAAAGCAGTATCTTCATTACAAAATAATCTTTAGTTATCTTACCTAAATGTAATGACTGAGATTGAGTATTTAGAATACAGTGTTATCAATGGAATGAGCCCATATTTCAATGCTTTGTGGTTTACCAGACTGGTGCTTTAGAATATTACCGAATAATACATTTCAAACAAAACTGATTGGACTTTCTAGTGAGGAGGTGATGCCAGAATGCAAAACATCCTCCAATTAACAGAAATAATTGAATGTTGAATCCCTGTTCCACTGAAAGACCGTAGGATTCAGGCAAATTGCACTTAAAAGTTACAAGGGTTCTAAGTGACCATAGATAATGATGTAATTGTGGTGGCATTTCTTAATTAAACATGTCATTACTACTACACTATAACGAAAGACATTTTCACCTATATCAGGAAAACAAGAAGCTCATTTTCTATCACTAATCCATCTCTTTCATGCTCATTCATTGCCATGGTTACTTTGGGACTCATGGAACTGGACCTAATTAGCACAGCGGGTCTAATTGGTTACATGATAATAGTTACCAACTACAAAGTATTTATTCAGTATATGCCAGTTTACTGGGCAGGATTAGTCAGTGATCCCGCCTTCTATTATCCCCCTGTGTATCTGAAATTATCTCATGAAGTAAGTGGGGAGCTGCATAATTGTCCTAAGTGTCAGTTTTCCCCTATTCATATAATGTCCAAATCTAACTTTATTCCTGACCTTTTTTGTCAGATTATTGCTCAAAATAAAGGAAGTGATCTCTCGTGTTGAGAACCACTCCCAAGTCACTCAAAGTGTACTTTCTCAAAGATTCATTCTGGCTCCATTTATTGAGGATATTGAATTTTATCAAACAAAACAGACTCTGGATTACTGAACACTAACAGGACTCTGTTGCAGCTGGCGACTTGGATGAGCAGGGCACGGGTTTTGTTTGTGATTTAATAACAATTCCAGCTTGTTATAAAGCCTTGGGGAAGTGGGGAAAGATCCACAATAAAAGGCATTGAGCACTTCCTGTGAAGCGGAAAGTGCCAATCATCCTGGATGGCTCCTACAAGATAAATTAGTAGAAATTATCAGGCAGTAGGTGAAACAAGGCCCTTGGGAAGCGATTCATTAATCTTTTCATCCTTCGACATCTGAAATGGAGGTTATCTATTGTATCTATTGCATTGAAAATGTAGCCCTGATTCTGCCCTGGCATCATCTTGTGCCATTCAGAGTTTCCATTTACCTTGGCTGCACAGATGTTTTGAAACATAAACTGGCCTTCTTTCAAAACAAGTTCAACAATTGCCATGGCGTTGCTGTGTTGAGTCATTTCCTGTTAACATTATTGTGATTCCTTGCTAATTTATCAACATCAGGTAGTACTAGTCCGCAGCACCTGCTTACTTTGTGAATATTTCTACTGTATCTCAATAGATGTGACAATAATAAACCAATACCATATTTTTGTCCACAACAATTTGTACTTAATCTGTCCGATCATTGTGTGAATCATCCAACCAGTTCACAGATGATATGAAGCCCAGTGCTTTCTCCAATTTAAAAACATCACTCTAATGCCCCTGTCCCACTTAGGTGATTTTTTAGGCGACCACATGGTCGCCGGGGTGTTGTCTGTATAGTCTCCTCAGTTGCCCAAAGAATCGTAGCGTTTTTCTGGTGATCGCTGGATTTTGAAATGTTCTAAACTTTTCGGCGCCGGTCGGCGACAGTTGGTTTGTCATAGGTTGTCACCAGGATGACGTATGTTGTCGCCAGGATGACGTGGGTTGTCGCTGGTGCTGACTTCGGTGAATTCCATGGGCGACTACCTACGTCAACCGGCGACAGGTACCAGCGACTGAATTGTCTTACCTTGTCATAGCTTGTCGCGGGTGGACGTAGGTTGTCATAGGTGTGGTCCTAGGTGGATGTCCTAATGGGTCGCCGGTTGTCGGTAGCTTACCGTTGCTGGACGTCGACTAGGTGGTAGGTTGTTGTAGACATTGTCGTGAACATTGTTGTAGGGGGGGTCCAGTCGCCGTTTTTTCGGCGACCTGCTACGACTATGACAGTCACTGGCAATCGCCGAAAAAATCGGCTAAGTGGGACAGGCCCATAATGTTGTTTCATTTTTTTTTCCATATTTATTTATGAGAAGGAGATTATTTAGCACATCAGGTATACTGGCTAACAGGGCAATCCTATTGGTGATTAGAAATATTGAAGAGGGCGGCATAGTGGCAAAGTGCCTCACAGTGCCAGAGACCCGAGTTCGATCCTGACTATAGGTGCTGTCTCTATTGAGTTTGTACGTTATTCCTCGTACCGTGTGGGTTTTCTCCAGTTGCTTCAGTTTCCCCCCAACAATCCAAAGATGTATAGGTTTGTAAGTTAATTGGCTTAGCTAAAAATTGTAAATAGTGTCTGTGTAGGATAGTGTTAGTTTGCGGGGATTGTTGGTTAGCGTGGAAAGGCCTGTTTCCACGTTTCGTCTCTAAACTAAACTAAATCAAATCCTGGCTTTGTGAAGAAATGACATCTGTCACATTCTAGACAAGTGAAGTTGAAAATCACAGTGTCAATGAAATTTTCATTTTGTCCTATTGTTGTTATATTGGGCAATAGTACTCTTAGCGAAAAGTGTGAGGAAGAGTGAAATCCCTCCAATAAAAAGAGACAAGTTTGAGGATGAGTGCTATCACACCGAGAAATGTGAGCAGCATTGCTGTCTCCAGACTGAGCTACTGTTTAACACTGTTTTTTGAGAGATTTGTGTGAATGAATTTGTGGTCCACTGACTCTAGTGTAACCAGACGCTAAGGGAGTGGTTTCATGTTCATAACACAAATATCTTCCACCCAACTTAAACAAGGGTCCTTCTCCTCATCACCACTGCGTACATGTGTTTTGCCCCCATTCTAAACATCACATCTCTTAGTTCTCTGTATAACATGGCCTATGCCTTTGAAAGGGTCTGAACAAGTAAAACTCTATTTTAAAGCAAACAATTATGTTTCTAACATCTCTTTTTATTTCAGATATCCAACATCTGCAGATTTAATCGCTGATTTTCAATCATTGGCAATTCCCTCTCAAAAGCAAACAAATTCCTCTGAAACAGGGAAAGAAAAGTAATAATTTACCCAAAAGTGATTAAACCTCAAGAATACATTGCTCTCTGCAGTGCTGTTTGGCATGGGTTGAGCCATACTTAATCTAAATAGAAATGTTAAAAAACAGGGTATTGAGGAGGGAAATATTTACTGCCTTGGCCCTGGCCTCCGTATTAACTGTTATACTTGGATTAAGCATTCTGTACAATGGGACATAATGGGAAATGATTCAGGATGCCCATATTTTATGTTTGGACTAGAAATGCCTTTACTTAGACCTGATTGCATCTCCGATATACGGTGCATAATTTTGCCTCCATTCCATTAGTACTCTGTCACTGTGACAATATATAGAATGATCCACATATTTCAATCCCCGTAGAATGACAATTGAAGTTTTGCACTACCTATTCACTCCATTTGTTAGTTATTTGCTGTTTGCAGAGATACTGTTAACATTAATCAACAAGTGTAAGAAGGAACTGCAGATGCTGGTTTAAACCGAAGATAGACACAAAAAGCTGGAGTAACTCAGCGGGACAGGCAGCATCTCTGGAGAGAAGGAATGGGTGACGTTTCGGGTCGAGTGCCAGTCTAAACAAGGGTCTCGACCTGAAACGTCACCCATTCCTTCTGTCCAAAATGCTTCCTGTCCCGCTGAGTTACTCCAGCTTTTTGTGTCTAACATTAATCAACTATTGGCCCAGTTTTCAAATGGAGATAATACAGTTGTTAATCCTGGCTAAATTGGAGCAGCTAAGACTTCGAAATAGGGGTAAGTTTCAGGCTTGCTGGGAGTTTTGGTCAAATTGGAATTACTCTCTGCAGAGCTGGGTCAGGCTGCAGAGAGCTGCCAGAGTGTCTGGAGCTCAGATACAATTTGCAAGCAAGGAATGGGAAGATCTGCAAACCCTGTTAATCTGGTGCAAAATGCATCGAATTGATTGGATGGCTGCAAACCAGACATACACCTTGTAAATAGTTGTAAATAATGTTGCACAGTCTGACTTTGCATGGTGTTGATTGGATGAGGTGTTGAGCCTTGTCTGGGTTTTCTGTAAATCAGGGTAAATGTTTCCAAGTTGACTTCCTCTCAAAGTCCGTTTTGAATACAATGTATTCAACTGTTGTATCATTGGGTTAGGGGAATGCCTGTTATGTATGGGGTTAATCGATATCTGTAATTGGGTTATTGAGAGACCACCCCCATGTGGTTTGGCTCCTCGAGGTCCCAGGACATATATAAGTCCGCTACCACGAGACTCAGCGTCGATCTTCTGGAAGAGCGCTCGGGACTGCATGAACTTCTGGAGTGTCTCTGTCTGAGCGAGGCCTAGATGGCTTGAACAGGCAGACGCAAGGATCAAACCCGCGGTGGGATAGGTACAGTGTTTGATCTGTGACGCTTTTGGTAAAATAAAATTTAGTTGTTTCAAGTGCTTGATTCAGTGTTTTAATTGAAACTAGACTGGGGCGGAAGCTTAGAAACGAGCAATTATCATTGGGGGCTCGTCCGGAATCTCAAAAGATCCCCAAAGACAAGTTTGCGATCAAGGGTGTTGAGCTGTTTCGATCCAGAGTGCAGAAATTGGGCTCACGGTGCAGTTTCAGCATTGAATTTCGGCACTTCGTGAGTCGGAGCGGATCGATCATTCGCGGGCTTGGGAAAGGGTCTAATCGATATCATTAGAACAGAGTCTAGCAAGCAAGGGGGAGTGGTTAGCACGCCTTTGGGTTGGAGGCCCATAAAACTAGGCTGGGGTTAGAGGCCCTGGTAGAGTTGGGTTAGAGGCCCTTTCCTGGGTTAGAGGCCCAAAACTGGTCATAGTTGGGCAGACTGCAACTACCTTTAACGAGAGCCAAACGCGCTTCATCGGGCGAGGAGTGGCCCAGGGTTAGACTTGGTATCCGAATTGCTGGGGTATTGAAAGACAGGTCTCGCCTTCGATCAGATCACTGCCAGGAGCACGAATTGAAAAGGTGCGCTTCAAAAAACGGGATCGATAATTCACAGCGCGAAGCAGCTAGGCGCTGGATCCTCAGTACTTAGCAGAAGGGTGTATCTGTGTGTAGGTGTCTGAGTCTCTCCCTGAAGTAACGGACGAAGAGCCTCGAGAAGGTACCGAGATTGAACGAACAGAGTATAGATTGGCTGGAATATCCAGCTCGTTCAAGAATTTAATTGGGCAATTTTAGCTGATTCGAGAGCCTGCGTAATAAGAGAGATTCGCACTAAAAATTAGGAGATCGAGTTCGAGTCTGAGTATATTTACAGCTAAATTTTCAAATACTTGATTTTTTTTTTTTTTTTTTTTTATTTTTTTTATTTTTTTTTTATTTTTTTATTTTATTTTTTTTATTTTTTAGAAGTACGGTAGATTACAGTAATGTACAACACGTATATATTAATACATTTTTTGTACCGCTTCACTTTTTTAAACTTTAAGAAAGAAAAAGAAAGAAGTAAGAAAAGTGAAGAAAGTGCGCAAAGGTTGTGAAGTGCAAAAGAGTGTTGGGAAAAGAAAGCCCCTTAGAAAAGAGGTTAGAGAAGGAAGTAAAGTTAGAAAATAGACCCTAGAAAAAAAAGAGAAAGAAAGAAGGAACAATCGCTCTATTATGACTCTTATACCATACTTCATAGAGAAGGAACTACCAACCAAGTCTATTTTTATTTTACCTCCCATTACCAGGTCCAGATACCTTTTATTTATTTATTTGTTTTACTAAATTACTATTGCACCTCATGCTTGTAATAGGTCCAAAAACGTAGACCACGTCTTTTGAAATTGATCTACTTTGCCTACTAGGAGGAATCTCATCTCTTCCAGATGTAATGTTTCCAACATATTTGATGTCCACATTTTTATTGTTGGTGTGGGCGCATTTTTCCAGACAAATACTTGATTTCATATTGAAGTTCTGCGTAAGGTGGAATTCGAATTCCTGTATATAGAACTTAAAAGTTGGTGCATGTCCATGATCGATTCCGAATAGCGGCTGATCAACAGTGAATAGTAACCCTCTGGTCGATTGTTGACTAGTACTTGATAGCAAAGAGTACCTGAGAGACGGGAACCTCCCTACTTGACGAAAAGTAATCCGAATAGCGAAGGGTACCCCTAATTCTGTCGAACTTAGAGAGGAGGGATAGAGGTCCCCCTATAGAAGTCTTAGAAGCGGGATAGTAACATTCCGAGGAAAAGTAATAATTTAGGGAATACTACCCACCAGCAAAGAGTAAACTAGGAAGGGGAAAATCTTTGGTATCAGAGGGAGAGGTTCACTGCGTGATAACAACGTGACGCGGCGTCGAGATCGAGTGTTCGTGAAATGTGCTCTAGATCTTTAAATCATTTTGTTAATTGCAAAAATCTAGCTTTCCGTATTGTTATAGGATCCAGATTTTGTAAATATTCTCTGTATGTGAATAAATTTGAAGTAGTTAAAGGTTAAGATTTAGATCCGTGGACCGTCATTTGTGTTGCTGTTTGTGCGAGTTACGGATTTAAAACTTGAAGAGAGAGTGTGTTTAAGTTAGATATTTGTATTTGTTTAATATCATTTTGTAAGAATCTGAATCTGGGTGGTTTGATCAGGGGTTGCACTCTGCCGATCGCTGCATCGGGGGAGGAGTCATCCTGCTGATTGATTGCGCCATGAGGATGATTTCTTAGAGTGCGTGATTTATAATAGACAAATGATTGTGGTTCATCCAGGAGTGTGGTTGTGCCTGATAGTGATAGGTAGCGTGTTATCCTGTTTGTGGACTGTGTTACTTACGTGTCTGAAAATCATTTTTAGATGTTTTGATTGAGAAAATCATGAGGTTAAAAGAGTATGGACGTGGGAGGTAGGAGAAGTATTTGAATAAGAGAACAGGACTGGTGGAGCAAAGGAGTAACGAGTTGCGAGGCTGCAATCGCTTTGAACCATTAGCCATTACTTAGGCGCGTACTTGGTAAATTTAGGGAGATAAAAGGAAGGATGTAAAAAACTCTGTTTCAGGTGTTCAGAAGCATGGGTAATAATGTAGACAGAGATATCACAGAAGAAGAGAAAAGTCCATTACAACTAATGTGTAAGGAGTTTCCTCATAAGGCAGAGAAATTAAGAAATTTATCAGGAGCATTAAATAAGAAATTAGGAAATAAGCTATGGCCGCCGGGGGGAATTAGAACAGCAAAAGGGATAAAATACATAGAACAAATCATTTGGCAGCATAGTAATAACGAGGGTGCAAAAGAATTAATAGGGTTATGGAGAAAATATTTTGAGGATCGGAAGGCGAATAAGGAGGTCAAGAGATGGCTAGTTGAGAAAAAGCGATCGCTAAACTTGAATTAGAACTAAAAGGTGAAGTAGATCGACCTCTAGGTAGTGGTAGGAACAGGAGTGAAGATAAAGGGAAACACGCAGAACAAGGGAAAGGTGGATCTCCTGGAAGAAAAGTAGTCCCTGTAAAATTAAAGATTAAGAATCCGATGGTTAGTGCTGACTTTGAGGGGGAAGAGGATGAGTATTTAGAAGTGGACAAATGTCAACGCCAGTGGAAGTTCACAGCTCCCACCATGTTCCTCTTGCGTTTCCCAGGCTTCATTAGCACCGTGTATGACTTGTGTCTGTAATAAATATTTTAGGTCTGCAGAATCTACATCTGAACAGGTTTTACCAACAGCAGATACTGAGGTACCAGATCCTTCGATCCTATCCATGCCATCACTGATAGATCATCTAGTGGCTTATGGCACACGGAGTAGAACGAAAAGGTTAGCTCCGGTGTTTAAAGAAAAGAAAGGTATGTTAGATATAATGCAACCGCCAGAGTATTTCTGTGAGCCACAACCTATGCAGATTACTCGAGTGGAAAGGAATTATTTATTTGGGCAGTATCGGGAAATCCCTAGTGAACCGGAAGATTTATCGGAGGGTGAGAGTGATTCTAGATACCGAAATAGACTTTGACGAAATAGACTTTGAAATAGAAAGCTTACGAATTGAACAGGTATCCCATAGGCAATTACCAGGAAGGTAAGGAATAGGTATAGCAGATTCGGCCAGCGCAGTGAGTATGAATAATTTCCGCGTTACAGACGCCCATTTGCCATGGAAACCCCATGAAATAATGGCAGTATTAAACAGAATCCCTAATAGGAAGAAGTCACCTGCTGCTTTTATAGAGTATTTGCGAACCACAAATACGTGTATATCATACAGATTCACGGGATTTGTGGGAGACCATACAACAGATAATTACTCCAGCTGAGAATACCAAATTTCTAGTAGCCCTAGGACACCCGACTTATGAAACATTGGCGGGCGCGGTAATGGATGACAGTGCAAGAGAAGAGGCTGTTTTAATGGCTCTTGCAAAAACGTTTCAGAAACCAGGCGATTTAAGTAGAGTCCTGGAAATAAAACCAGAGAAGGGTGAAGGGGCAGACGAATTTCTAAACTGCTTTTCAAAATTATATGTAGACCAATCAGGTGATTTAGACTATCAGAATGGAGTAAGTTCCCCTCAATATTGTGCTGGCTTGCTGAATTGTCTCTCCACTAAAATAGCGGATTTAATTAAAACTAATAACAGGCACTGGTCTGAGAGCCGAGCCAGTCAAATAGCAGAGATATTATTGGAAGGAAGGTAGGAACCAGGAGAATTATCCTGTAACTAGGAGAGAAAGTGAACGAACAGCGAAGGAAGAATTACCCAAATCTAACTCTGAACCATGGATCCCCAGAGTGCCAGTAAATTAAGGATTGGGAGAAATTAGGGTCCCAGATTATTCAGAGTACTATCACCGCTATACTTCCAATCTCGAGACCATTTCAATGGAACCATTTCAGGGGTAGAATAAGACCAACAATGCTGCCTAACCAATGCTATACTTGTGGAGGGATGGGACATTGGAGTAGGGCCTGTCCAATTAAGCAGCAGATGAAAGAGAGGGGTCAAAGAAGGTATTTCCAGGATTATGAAGAACTTAGAGATCCTAGAGAATATAGAGACATCCGCAATCCAAGGAATTATGGGAGGTCCTTTAATTCAAGAGACTACAGGGACCCAAGAAACCAGAAAGAGAGATGGCCCGAATGTCAGGAACTGAGAAGCCACACCCGTTTACTCAAGCGTACCCATTTTTTCAGTCCTGACTCACCAACCCGTCCAAGAATTGTGGGCATGGAGACATGACCCCTACTCTAGAACCCCCTCAAGTATTTTACCAGAATGAGCGGATTGGATATACGATCGTAATAAAAACTGAAAATTTTATGGAAGAAAATTATAAACCCTATTATGATTACCTCAGAAAACCCCTTAGAGCAAAGAAGATTGTAAATAAAGGAGCTTGTTTAAACTGCACCCAATCAGGTCACTGGAGTAAGGAGTGTCCAACAAGA
Source organism: Malacoraja senta (assembly GCA_038087875.1). Taxonomy (NCBI): domain Eukaryota; kingdom Metazoa; phylum Chordata; class Chondrichthyes; order Rajiformes; family Rajidae; genus Malacoraja; species Malacoraja senta. The sequence continues at coordinate 83,344 of JAXLNO010000324.1, read as the reverse complement.
AGGCAGAACAAAGCTGGATTGAAGAAAAATCAAGGGGCAATAAAGCAAGTAAGAAAAGGAACATAGTAGCTGGCGTGATAAGAGATAACAATTAAGGAATGGAAATGGCACTAGGGAGAGAAGAAACAAACTTACCGTGCAGGAGGAATGGGAGTGGAGAAAGAAGATATTGAATTCATGTATTGCTGAGTTTTGTGCCTGCAGGACAGTATGTCAACAAGGGACTGTCTGGGGAGTGAGGTAAAAGAATGCACAGACCCCTAAGAACGGGAAGACAGCGAAAGGTAATGTAGCCCCCCAGAAAAAGGTGACCAGCAGGAAGAATTGATACTGTCCTGCCCCTTTAAGACATTTGGGAACGCCAGCAGGCAGAGCAACATGCTTCTCGGTATCTCCACTCCCTAGTAACCGACACCATCATCAGAAAGGAGGAAGAAAAGTACCTACCCTAGTGCCCAACTTTAATATCACCTAGCTACTGAAGGAAGAAAAGGAAGGAGAATAAAAAGGACACTTTAATCATCTTTGAAAGAAATAACACTGCAACTTATAATGTCTGTTAGGATCGCTCCTCTTTAGAATTGGATCAGAATAAAAAAGGAATTTCTCTGTGATTTGCGGCAAAATACTCACTTTGCGCCAACATTTAGTTATAAGTAAATTAATTCAAAGAGGGCTTATGGGATACAGTCTTAGAATTGTTGGAGAATTGACTGTTAATTTAGCATTCTTCTTTAGTCTCACCCATTGGAGATAGTCGAAGATAGAACTAGACCATTTAGTTACCATTAAGGAAGGGACAGACCCTAGCAGATATCAGGAATTAAGACATACCCTGGAAACGTAAGGTGGTAGTATAAAATGATGCGGAAGACCGAAAATTCATGTTCCCCTCGGAAGATCAATACTAAACATCTAGAAGAGATATTTAGAGATAAGAACCTCTAGACAAAGAACGAAGCCAATAGAAAAAAGCTAGACAGTGAACGAAGCCAACATAGCAAGAGCTAATAGAGTAAAGAACCAACATAGTGGAGAATCAGCATAGTAACGAGTTACCATAGTGAGGAATGCATACATGAATAAGAGGCACCGGAGGAAAGACTTGGTTAACTGTAGGGGGAAACTTGAATTGTATTGGGAATAGCAGAGCCGATGTGTATTTGCCTGATGGATTTGAATTGTTTAACCATTGATGGTAAAGCGGCTTATATTATCAAGGTGGAAAGAAATTGTCCCTGGATTTGGAATTTTTGATTGGACTTAGGATAAAATTAATAGTAAAGGAAATTGATTGTTTAAATTTGAACAGCTGGGAATTCCACAGGAATTGGAAGGGAATTGTATTATCTGCTACAATGCTGTGGAATGAGAAATAGGAAATGGGCATTGATATTAGAATAGTAAATTGAAGGTTGAGACTGAATTTGGTTAAATTGGAACATTTATCATGGTTTGCTTTAAATTAAAGTTACGCCTTTAGGGAAATCTGGACCGAACCCAGCTGGAAATTATATGATTACCTGTCATCAGATATACAAAGTATAACATTGTGTGAGAATGAAGAAGGCTAATTAGTGTTGATCCTAGAATAATAAAGAATATATTAGGAAACAGAATAGGAATAGGGATATAGTCATAGAGCACAATATAATAGGTTTAATAGATAATAGAAAAGGGATAGGTTCAAGTGAAATAGCGATATGTGTGAGAAAGCCTGAGTGCATGATGGTAACTTGCTTTGTCCCAAGCTTCTTAGAATTTTCTAGGGTTTAGGTTCGACTGTGGAAGGTGATGGAAGACTGGGCAGGAACACGGATGGAGGGAATTCGTGCCCACGAAAACTCGGGAGGTGAAGACTCCTCAGACAGAACTTGTGAAGTTATGCCCATGAAAACTCGGGACGCTTGACAAGATTCTGAGAAGAAACATCATTCATCTTGTGCTACTGATAGATGCGAAATATAAAGCACACTTATGTATATTGGTTAGCTGATTATTGAGCCACTTTGGTTATCATTAATGATGGGTTATCATTATGATAAAAGGAAGGAATGTTAATCCTGGCTAAATTGGAGCAGCTAGGACTTCAAAATGGGGTTAAGTTTCAGGGTTGCTGGGAGATTTGGTCAAATTGGAATTACTCTCTGCAGAGCTGGGACAAGCTGCAGAGAGGTGCCAGAATGTCTGGAGCTTAGATACAATTTGCAAGCAAAGAATGGGAAGATCTGCAAACCCTGTCAATCTGGTGCAAAATGCATAGAATGGATTGGATGGCTGCAAACCAGACATACACCTTGTAAATAGTTGTAAATATTGTTGCACAGTCTGACTTTGCCAAGTGTTGATTGGATAAGGTGTTGAGCCTTGTCTGGGTTTTCTGTAAATCAGGGAAATGTTTCCAAGTTGACTTCCTCTCGAAGTCCATTTTGAATACAATGGATTGAACTGTTGTATCATTGGGTTAGGGAAATGTCTGTTAAGGCCTGTCCCACCAGCTAACATGATCGCTTGAACGTAAGGCCTCGCAGGGCCGGTCCCACTTCGATCGCCGGAGCCGTATGGAGTTGTGCGGGGCTGGTCTGGTCCCGACATTGCGCAGGGCTCCGAAAAACTGACACTGTCCAAAAATCCCACGCGCCAACGGCCTGTGGGCCCGCAGCCGCATTGAGGACGTACACAGCGTCTCGACGTCGTACGCAGCGTCTTGACGTCGTACGCAGCGTCTTGACGGCGTATGCCTAGTGCATGGCATTGTGCGATTGCGTAACCGCCCGGCGTGCCGTTGCGTAATGACGTCACCGCCCGACGCTGTGCGACGTCGAAATTCAGTCGGCCCGCCTCCTGCCCAGCTGATTGGTGAGTATGATGTCGGGACCAGCCCCACACAACTCCAGACGTCTCCGCGGTTGGAAGTAGGACTGGCCCCGCGAGGCCGTACGCCTCAAGCCACCACATTTGGTTGCGCTAGACGCACGCAATCGCATGCTGGTGGGACAGGCCCTTTATGTATGGGGTTAATTGATATTTGTAATTGGGTTAGTGAGAGACCACCCCCATGTGGTTTGGCCCCTCGAGGTCCCGGGATGTAAAAGTCCGCGATCATGAGTCTCAGCGTCGATCTTCTGGAAGAGTGCTCGGGACTGCGTGAACATCTGGAGTGTCTCTGTCTGAGTGAGGCCGAGAGGGCTTGAACAGGCAGACGCAAGGATCAAACCCGCGGTGGGATAGGTACAGTGTTTGATCTGTGACGCGCTTTTGGAAAAATAAAATGTAGTGGTTTCAAGTGCTTGATTCAGTGTTTTTACTGAAACTAGACTGGGGGGAAGCTCAGAATCGAGCAATTCTCGCAATGTGAACACATTGGTGTCCATCAGGAATTGTCCGTGCTCATTATGGAAAAATATGTTGATGCATTCAAGTATCAGTCTCTATTAACAATGGCACAATTACACTGCTAATTGTTCCCTCTAATTGTTATCAGGTTCTTACATGTTTCTGTGCTTCTTGCACATGTCCCATACACTGTACACTGTCCCATACACTGTACATGTCCCATACACTGTACACTGTCCCATACACTGTACATGTCCCATACACTGTACACTGTCCCATACACTGTACATGTCCCATACACTGTACATGTCCCATACACTGTACATGTCCCATACACTGTACATTCTATTCACTAGTTGGACAACAAATCTGTTGCTTGGCTGGTTTTTCTGGTCATTCAACCCATTCTCTCTTCATGTCCTGTACATCATCAAAGTGTGGTTAAGACTGGACCAAGAGCTGGCATCATTAAACCCTGATGACTTGCCCTTGTTGTAAATGCGTGAATGCCCTCACAATGGCTTGAAATATTTTGTTTGCCTCCCAGCTGACAGGGTGCGGGGCATTTGTATTCATGCAGGGTTAAAAGCTATACTCTGTAAAACAATGACTGATAGTGTCTGTCAGTCTTGTCCAGTGAGATCCTGTCAAGCGAGAAGGTTTGATAAATGAAATTCCACATCTAACAAGGTACAGTATACCTGCAGGAAACAAGAGCCTGGAAAATAAAATGCTTCTCATGTCATGGCTAATAAGGTGATATTACTGCAGGAGAAGCCGTCATAATGAATGTGGAGTGTTTAAGTTTGACATTAGAGTGTGCATGAAGCTAATAGCATAATCAATGAATCACCTGCAGAGGCAGCCTGGATATTGCTCCAAAATGATTTATTCGCTTGCTGTTTTGGGTACAGCGCTGGCACTAAAGCACTTTCCGTTTCTCCATTAATGCTAATGAAATGTGATTGCAGATAGCTGGCTCGTAAATAAATAAAGCTAAACACAGGCATTCTAGAAAAGGTACAGCAGACATTACTTGTCAAAGTAATAATTATAGCAGACATCAAGAAACTGTTCTCTTAACAGTTTTAATTTCTGAGCTTTGATAAGTTAAAAATGTCTCTATTTTATGACATCTGTGAGTGTTGAGGTCAAGGGACAACTGGAGCAAACAGAATAGGAAAAACCTAATAAATGAACATGCATACAGACACGCATACACATAACACACACATACGGGCCCATATCCGCACCCAGATACACATGAGAGGAGATAATTGTGCAGGTCACTGCCAGAAGCCAAGTTACAATGACCTGGATGAAACCCAATGGGCTTACAAGTGTGGTGGAGTTCAGTGATCGCATCTTCGAATGCCGTATCCCATGCAACACACCACAGGTTCACAAGATCTCTGCTTAATTCATCACATCTCCTTAACTCACTCATTAACAATTTCCCTCAGTCAAGGCTCACATCTAATGCCATCGGCTCAACTTATCCATTCACATCTAGCACTGGTGTAAATACATTTATTTTGCCATTCAAATAGAACAGCATATCACTCAAATACGAGTCAGACACATACTGTATTAGCACACTTCCCTCTCTTATAGGAGGAAGAGCTGCACAAACCACCACAGGCTACAGCAACCAGCTAGTGGTGGACAGGTACAACTACATCACTCTACCCACACAGCAAAGACAGTACAGTTCTTGTTATCGATGGAGCAGCCATCATTGAATCTGTTGCCAGTAATGTGAGCATGGGTGGAAACCCAATAACTTGACTGCAGAAACAAAGAACTGCAGATGCTGGTTTACAAATAAAGACACAAAATGCTGAAGTAACTGAGCAGGTCAGGCAGCATCCCTGAAGAATATGGATAAGTGATATTTTGGGACGGGACCTTTCTTCAGACTGAGAAGGAGGTATCAGTCTGAAGAATGGTTTCAACCGAAGCTTCACCTATCCAGGTGCTGCCTGGCCCACTGAGTTACTCCAACACTTCACCTATCCAGGTGCTGCCTGGCCCACTGAGTTACTCCAACACTTCACCTATCCAGGTGCTGCCTGGCCCACTGAGTTACTCCAACACTTCACCTATCCAGGTGCTGCCTGGCCCACTGAGCTACTCCAACACTTCACCTATCCAGGTGCTGCCTGGCCCACTGAGTTACTCCAACACTTCACCTATCCAGGTGCTGCCTGGCCCACTGAGTTATTCCAACACTTCACCTATCCAGGTGCTGCCTGGCCACTGAGTTACTCCAACACTTGGTGTCTTTTAACTTGACTGTATCCATTTTCTCATTCATCTTTCCTTCTTTTAACTTCCGTTAGTTCTGCAATGCTTATGTTTTTAACAAACATTCGCAGCATAGTTAACCCACTCCAACATCTCCTCACACTACCCACCACCCCAAGACTTTCCTCATCCCAAATGCCATGAATTGCAGGTGGTCCTATCAGTGGCAGAAGACTGCAGATGAACTTCCCTCTGGAAGGCGACTCCGGACCGTCAAAGCCGCCACAGCCAGAAATAAAAACAGCTTTTTTTCCACGAGCGGTAGCTCTACTCAATAGCCAAAGTCTGCAGCCTCCTTTTGCTCTGGTATTTCATTTCATTCACATGTTTTAACTATAACTAGACCAAGGGGGACCGGTTGGGTCCCGTCCCCATGATGCTGTTTTGAAGAAAATTATAGAAATTTCCCCCAGCATACAGGGCAATGTTTATCCTTCATTCATTGTTCCTCTAGCTGGAACTTTGGGACAAGTGCGTGGTGATGTGCCAATGCTATAAAGGCCGTGTCTTACCTGTTTGCGGTCATCGGCGGTGAAGCGCGGCGTCGCCGGTAGCGAGGACCGCGCGGCAACGGCGAGAGCGTCGAGCCTATCCACCGGAGCGCCGCACGCATGCTGCGCGGGGGCCGAGTTAATTCAAACACGGCGGGTCCCACGTGCTTGCGGTAAGTAAAAAAAGGGCGGGCCGACTGCGATGACGTCGGCCCCCCGCACGTGACTCACCAGCGGCGGCTGTGGCGGCGGCCATCCTGATCGCGGCGCTGTAGTGGTGGCTGTGCCTGCGGCCGCGCAGCACACGTGCCTCACTGGCGGCGGCACGTGCGTCACTGGCGGAGGCTGTGGCAGAGGAGGTTTGACGCACGGCGCTCGACCCACACTGGCGGCGGCCCGTGCGAGCGGCCGTGCGCACTCGTGCATCACTGGTGGAGGTTGTGCGGTGAGTATTTGGTTTTCGACATTGTCGATTTTATTTTTGCACCGCGCGGTGTTGGGAACACCGTCGCACGGCCCGGGAATTGTTCTTTCTCACGAGTGCGCGGTCTATGGCGGCAGATTCTTCCCGTTTCGCCGCCAATGACCGCAGATTCGTGAGACAGACCTTTAACTGTGCATTTTATCCAGCTATAAGTAACATTGTCTGCTGTCAATGTTGCTTTGTTGGAGATGCATCAATCTAACTATCAGCAGTGAGAGAGAAATGATTTACCTCTGATGTTGGACAAAGTATCAGTAGTTCCCTTGTGCTATAAGGAGAGAGATACTTTTTATACAGAGGCTTTTATATCTCTGGGGGAACTCCGAATAAAGTGGCCAACTATTTACTGTTCAAAATGTAGTCACAGTTGTAATGTCGGAAATATGACTCGCAATGTTCGCACAGTGAGCTCCCATGTACCACAATGTGATAATGAGGAGATCACCAATCTCACAAACAATGAATGAAGAATAAACATTGCCCTCTATGCTGGGGGAAATTTCTATACTTTTCTTCAAATCAGCATCATGAGATCTTTTTTTATCCTCCTGAACCTAAGTTTAGAGAGATTTTCAGCACGGAAACAGGCCCTTCGGCCCACCGGATCCACGCCGACCAGTGATCCCCGCACATTAACACTATCCTACACCCACTAGGGACAATTTTTACATTTACCAAGCCAATTAACCTACAAACCTGGACGTCTTTGGAGTGTGGGGGGAAACCAAAGATCTCGGAGAAAACCCATGCAGGCCACAGGGAGAACGGACAAACTCCGTACAGACATCACCCGTAGTCGGGATCGAACCCGGGTCTCCTGGCGCTGCATTCGCTGTAGGGCAGCAACTCTACCGCTGCGCCACTTAGTTTATTGTGCTATCTGAAAGAGGGAACTTCCAATAGAGTAGCACTCCCTCAGTATTGCCAGGGAGTGTCAACTTAGACTTTCTTCGCCAAATCAGTGGACGGAGATTGAACCCACAACCTTCTGACTTAAATATGTGCATGTCACACCTATAAATGAGTTCTTTAAATTCACCACGTGTAGACAGATTTTTATATCGTTTCAAGGATTTAGTCCTTTAGTGGGGTGGAAGATTGCAACCTTCACGTGTTTCGACAAATGCAATCAACCCGGCGTGCACAATCAAATAAGATCAAATAGAACAAGTTGTCCTACAACTTTAGGCTGAGAACGCCATATACAACAAGAAGAAGAGAAGTCCTTTAGTCACTTTAATTGAAGACAGGGGATCAGAAGATAATCGATATGCACCCACGAGCTCTCCACGAGACATTCAATGCTGTCGAAAGATGAATCTTCCAAACACAGTCTCTTGATTAATAGTTTATTTATTGTAGTAGTAAAAACAGTAAGATATTCATCCAAACTTCTTCTTGTATAAGTACATTTCAATTCAATCGTAGTCATGCTCATGCATGGTCGAAAGCTATGACCTCTCCCCCATTCTTCTTCAAACTAAACTAACTACTAGGGAGTCTGCGCCAGAATCCTAGCCACAAACCACACCCCAGACTACGTATAAATCCCACCCACATAATTACAGGCAGATTTTTTTTTTAAAAGGTAACTGGTTATAGTTATAACATACTGAGTTAAGTTAAATGGCTACTACACCAAGAATGAAATACGAGTTTGCGGAAAGAAATGCTATTTCTTCCAATATCTTCTTGATTGATCAATGCAATAAATCAGATTGTGGGATTGATTATTTTTGGAACAATAGAAGCAAGTTAGGAGCTGACTTCGTTTCAAAGGAGTTTTCTTAATTATGGCTTAATAACGGCAAAAAAACTTATACTGAAATTTTGGAAAAATGCTCCTACGCCAACGACAAAAATGTGGACTTCTAATATGTCGGAATTGTTACACCTAGAAGATATGAGATTCCTCTTAGCAGGTAAACCAGACCAATTCCAAAAGATTTGGTCTCCATTTATCGACTTATTACAAACATAGGGTGCAACAAAATGTTGATAATAAATGGTTTCAGGACCTGGCGAGGGCTGAGTAAAGATATGAAGTAGGTGCATCCCTTTCATATTGTCCTATCTTATCTTATGTTTTCTTTTTTCTTTTTCCTCCTTTTGGTTTTTCTCTTTTTTTTAATTTAAAAAAAAAACTATTTCTTGTGGTTTAGGTCCATATGGGTGTTCCTGGACCACTCTTTCAATCACTCACTTACTAGCTTTACTAACTCTTTCTATCCTTTTCTCTTATTAAAGTTTAAAATAAGAAGTGGTACAAGAAAAGTATAAACTTACGTTATTGCAGATTACTGTAATGTACAATACTTCTAATAAAATTAAAAAAAATAAAAAAATAAAAAAGATTGTGGGATTGATTTAGGAGATCTTTGATCGATCTCCTGAGCTATGTATTGATATCACCAGTGTAACTTGCATTCATAATCTTTGGACCAACAGGTGGGAATGCTCCCCAATGGACCGAGACTGATCGAGAGGAGAACTGAATGGAAACTATGTCTAATTTATTTTTGGAGAAGTTCCTGTAGTGGAAAAAAGATTCTGGATTAAATTTCATCATTACAGATTAACAGAGCAACCCCTTATATAACCATATAACCATAACAGCACGGAAACAGGCCATCTCGGCCCTTCAAGTCCGTGCCGAACACTTTTTTTTTCTTTATTTTTTTATTTTTATTATTATATATTTTTTTACTTCCCCCTAGTCCCATCTACCTGCACTCAGACCATAACCCTCCATTCCTTTCCCGTCCATATACCCATCCAATCTATTTTTAAAGGATAAAATCGAACCTGCCTCCACCACTTCCACTAGAAGCTCATTCCACACAGCTACCACTCTCTGAGTAAAGAAGTTCCCCCTAATGTTACCCCTAAACTTCTGTCCCTTCATTCTCAAGTCATGTCCCCTTGTTTGAATCTTCCCTACTCTCAATGGGAAAAGCTTATCCACGTCCACTCTGTCTAACCCGCTCATAATTTTAAAGACCTCTATCAAGTCCCCTCTTAACCTTCTGCGCTCCAAATAATAAAGACCTAACTTGTTCAACCTTTCTCTGTAACTTAGTTGCTGAAACCCAGGCAACATTCTGGTAAATCTCCTCTGTACTCTCTCTATTTTGTTGACATCCTTCCTATAATTAGGCGACCAAAATTGTACTCCATACTCCAGAATTGGCCTCACCAATGCCTTGTACAATTTTAACATTACATCCCAACTTCTATATTCAATGCTCTGATTTATAAAGGCCAGCACACCAAAAGCTTTCTTTACCACCCTATCTACATGAGATTCCACCTTCAGGGAACTATGCACAGTTATTCCTAGATCCCTCTGTTCAACTGCATTCCTCAATTCGCTACCATTTATCATGTACGTCCTATTTTGATTTGTCCTGCCGAGATGTAGCACCTCACATTTATCAGCATTAAACTCCATCTGCCATCTTTCAGCCCACTCTTCCAAATGGCCTAAATCTCTCTGTAGACTTTGAAAATCTACTTCATTATCCACAACACCACCTATCTTAGTATCATCTGCATACTTACTAATCCAATTTTCCACACCATCATCCAGATCATTGATGTACATGACAAACAACAGTGGACCCAACACAGACCCCTGAGGCACCCCACTAGTCACCGGCCTCCAACCTGACAAACAGCCATCCACCATTACTCTCTGGCATCTCCCATTCAGCCACTGTTGATTCCATCTTGCTACTCCACCATTAATACCCAACAATTGAATCTTCTTAACCAACCTTCCATGAGGAACCTTGTCAAAGGCCTTACTGAAGTCCATATAGACAACATCCACTGCTTTACCCTCATCAATTTCCCTAGTAATCTCTTCGAAAAATTCAAGAAGATTAGTCAAACATGACCTTCCAGGCACAAATCCATGTTGACTGTTCCTAATCAGACCCTGCTTATCCAGATGCTTATATATATTATCTTTAAGTATCCTTTCCATTAATTTGCCCACCACTGACGTCAAACTAACAGGTCTATAATTGCTAGGTTTACTCTTAGAACGCTTTTTAAACAACGGAACAACATGCGCAGTACGCCAATCCTCCGGCACTATTCCCGTTTCTAATGACATTTGAAATATTTCTGTCATAGCCCCTGCTATTTCTACACTAACTTCCCTCAATGTCCTAGGGAATATCCTGTCAGGACCTGGAGACTTATCCGTTTTCATATTTTTCAAAAGTGTCCGCACCTCCTCTTCTTTGAATCTCATAGTTTCCATTGCTACTCTGCTTGTTTCCCTTACCTCACATAATTCCATATCCTTCTCCTTGGTGAATACTGAAGAAAAGAAATTGTTCAATATCTCCCCCATCTCTTTTGGCTCTGCAGATAGCTGTCCACTCTGACTCTCTAATGGACCAATTTTATTCCTTGTTATCCTTTTGCTATTAATATAGCTGTAGAAACCCTTTGGATTTACTTTCATCTTACTTGCCAAAGCAACCTCATATCTTCTTTTAGCTTTTCTAATTTCTTTCTTAATATTCTTTTTACATTCTTTATACTCCTCAAGCACCTCATTTACTCCATGCTGCCTATAGTTATTGTAGATCTCTCTCTTTTTCCGAACCAAGTGTCCAATTTCCCTTGAAAACCATGGCTCTTTCCAATTTTTACTATTTCCTTTCAACCAAACAGGGACATAAAGATTCTGTTCTCTTAAAATTTCACCCTTAAATGTCCTCCATTTCTCTTCTACTTCCTTCCCATAAAACAACATGTCCCAATTCACTCCTTTTAAATCCTTTCGCATCTCCTCAAAGTTAACCTTTCTCCAATCAAAAATATTAACCCTAGGTCCAGTTCTGACCCTCTCCATAATTATATTGAAACTAATGGTATTGTGATCATTGGACCCGAAGTGCTCCCCGACGCATACCTCCGCCACCTGCCCTGTCTCATTTCCTAACAGGAGGTCCAGCACTGCCCCTTCTCTAGTAGGTACCTCTATGTATTGCTGCAAAAACTATCCTGCACACATTTTACAAACTCCAAACCATCCAGCCCTTTTACAGAATGTGTTTCCCAGTCTATGTGTGGAAAATTGAAATCTCCCACAATCACTACCTTGTGCTTACTACTAATATCTGCTATCTCCTTACATATTTGCTCTTCCAATTTTCGCTCCCCATTTGGCAGTCTATAATACACCCCTATAAGTGTTACTACACCTTTCCCATTTCTCAGTTCCACCCAAATAGCCTCCCTAGACGAGCCCTCTAATCTATCCTGCCAAAGCACTGCTGTAATATCTTCCTTGACAAGCAATGCAACACCCCCACCTCTTGCCCCTCCAATTCTATCACCCCTGAAGCAACAAAATCCTGGAATATTTAGTTTCCAATCACAGCCCTCCTGCAACCATGTTTCACTGATCGCCACAACATCATACTTCCAGGTGTCAATCCAGGCTCTAAGCTCATCCACCTTTCTTACAATGCTCCTAGCATTAAAATATACACATTTAAGAAACCCACCACCACTTAATCTCTGTTTATTATCTTTTTCTTCTTTCTCCCCTACATTTTGGGTCCAAGTGCTTCCCTTCTCTGCCTCCTGCCTCCCACATTTTCCACTAGCTTTCTCTATTTGAGTCCCCCCCCCAACCGTTCTAGTTTAAAGTCTCCCCAGTAGCCTTTGCAAATCTCCCCGCCAGGATATTGGTCCCCCTCAGGTTCAAATGCAACCCGTCCTTTCTGTACAGGTCACACCTTCCCCAAAAGAGGTCCCAATGATCCAGAAATTTGAATCCCTGCCCACTGCACCAGTTCCTCAGCCACGCATTTATCCTCCACCTCATTCCATTCCTACTCTCACTGTCGCGTGGCACAGGTAGTAATCCTGAGATTGTTACCTTTGCGGTCCTTCTCCTTAACTCTCCTCCCAATTCCCTAAATTCTCCTTTCAGGACCTCTTCTCTTTTTCTGCCTATTTCATTGGTACCTATATGTACCACAACCTCAGGCTCCTCTCCCTCCGATTTCAGGATATCTTGGACGCGTTCAGACACATCCCTGACCCTGGCACCAGGGAGGCAAACTACCATCCGGGTCTCCTGACTGCATCCACAGAATCGCCTGTCCGACCCTCTAACCATAGAGTCCCCTATTACTATTGCCCTCCTCTTCTTTTCCTTTGCCCTCCTCTTCTTTTCCCTTATTACACAATGACAATTTATTACACAATTACACAATTCCCCACAACAAACTCTGAGTAAGATGGTTAGTTTGGTACATAGGGCAATTATTTTAGCATTGGCATGCAGTCATTATAATTAAGCCTGTGACCTTTCCAGACTCTGAACATTATCGGCACCTATGAGAGAAGTCGTTATTCCAGCTGGATAGGCTGGATTGCAACTTGAGTCCCAGACGTGGAAGCCAAGAGGTTGATTCTCAATCCAGCTTCACAATTACATTGAGGTTTGTCCAACAGTTACAAAGAGCACTATTAATTTCAATTCCCCATCACAATTTTGATGGAGTTAGTGATTGGTGTTCATCGCTGGCCAGCGTTCCATTGGTCATTACGTTGGCATAACCACATAAAGCATTAGTCTAATGCTTTGGAAATCTCTTAAGAATACTTCAGAGTGGAGAAACGCATTACAACCGGACTTTAGACTGTTATGTTGTCAGTCATTCTAATCAGGGTCTTCACTGAAACAGTTGAGAGCTTGAAAGTCATTTCAATAGGATTTTCTTCTAACACAAAGAAACTGAGGGCTGGGTTGGGGAAGAGGTGGGTGGGGGTAGGCTATGTAAGGGAGGTCCAATTTAGTGCAAACACTAAAACAGATTATTGTATATTTTTACAAGTACTCCTGGGAAATTTTAAACTGCACGTCACTGCAATAAAAAAGTCACAGTTCGATTTAATTAAAGGAGACCACATAGTAAGCATTACAGATATAATGAGATGCAGGCAGTGAATGAAAATGCAGATTACAGTTGTAATATATCAGATTAAAATATCAATGCTTGTCTTTCTCTTCTGGCCCAGCGTTATAACCCTTTAACCGTTCCTTAACCCTTTAAAGAACTGTAGTGGGGTAGAGAATTTCAAATGGTGCAGAATTGCCAGTTGCATTTCTTAACATGCATTTGAGACTTGTCTTTATTCCTGCCTAATGTTTCCTGGTCATCCTGCAATTCTCTCGATGTTTTAATGATGTTTCCAACAGATTCAGATCCCAGTGAGAAATGGCTATACAATTTATTGACACTGCAGTATTCTACAATGTGTAAATCATCTTCCACTACACTCTGAACCTTGCTCTACCACGATCCTATTCTGTCTGTGCTTACTTTCCCTCATCCATCATCACACTCGCACTCCCCATAACCTCATCCCATCTCTTTCCTCTCTCTGCGTTTCCCCCCTTCAGCCTCCTCTGGTACTCGCCTCCCCTCAATTCCCACCGCCTCCTATCATGTGCATCCAGACACAAAACCATAGCAACCATTTTAGTGCTTTTGGGGGAGTATAAAGGAAGCAACAGAAGTGATTCAGGAATTTAAATTATGGTGAAAATCATAATCCCATATCAGCCTCTTTAGAGTGGTCATACATTTGGAATGATCAAATAAAATTGTTGTGAGAAGTGGGGTCGAGGTGAGGGAGGATAGGGCACATGCTTTACTTAATTTTAAAGCTACTCCATCTTGTGAAACAAAGTAGACGGTATTGCAGACAGTGAAGATGGCTATCAAAATTTACAGCAGGTTCTTGATCAGCTGGTCAAAGTGGGCTGAGGAATGGCTGATAGAGTTTAACGCAGATAGGTGTCAGGTGTAGCATTTTGGGAAGTCAAACAAGGGCAGAACCTTTACAGTGAATGGTAGGGACGTGGAGAGTGTTAAAGAGCAGAGGAATACAGTTTCATAGATCACTGAAAGTGGTGTCACAGATACATAGTTTTTTTTAAACATTGGCCATCATCATTGAGCATAGGAGTTGGGAAGTTATGTTACAGTTATACAAGATGTTTGTGAGCCATATTTGTAGTATTGTGTTCAGTTTTGATCATCCTGCTGTTAAGCTGGAAATGGTGCAGAGAAGATTTATGAGAATGGTGCCCAGACCCGAGCCACAGGGAGAGGTTGGACAAACTAGGACTTTATTCCTTGGAGCGCAGGAGGCTGAGGGATGATCTTATAGAAGTGTATAAAATCATGAGGGGGACTGATGAATGCAGAAAATATTTTACCCAGCGTTGGGGGATTAAGAACCAGGGGAGATGGGTTTAGGATGAGATAGAAAAGATTTGAAGAAAACCTGAGTGGCAACCTTTTCACTCATAGGTAATTAAGTATATTGAATGAGTACAGAGGAGATACTTGAGGGAGGTACAGCATTAAACAGCATTTAAAAGACATCTGGACACTTATATGGATAGGAAAGGTTTAGAGGGATATGGGCCAAACTTGGGCAAATAGAACTAGTTTAGATGGGGCCTCTTGGTCTGCAATGACGAGTTGGGCCGAGGGGCCTATTTCCATGCCGTATGGTTCTATGACTCTCAATTATAGGATCATCAAACCAAAACAATAAGCAAACGAAGAAGGACAAATGTAACTTGGAGGAAATATTTCAGTGGTTAACACAAAAAAACAGTAAATGAAGCAAACATTTACTGATGAGAAACACAGGCTTGAATGTGGTGTTCTATCTTCAGTGAGCCTCATTCTCTTAAAAGCTAGTAAATTTAAAGACAGAGGAAAAAAAGACAAATAGTTGAAGATTTTTTTATTGTTATTGTCTGGTAACAAATTAGACTGAAGAGAACTATGCAAAAAAATCTCAATTTCTACCCTGAGAACTCTGTATGGCGGCACATTTTGATCATTGAGTGAACGAACAGCGACTCTGTGGTCATTAATGTAAAAGACCAAACGATGGAGTTGATAACCAGAAAATGACTGAGGAAGGAGTCTGTCGGGTGGCTCATTTTGAAAATGGGAGAGAGATCAGAGGGGTAGTGGTCATTGATGTAACAATCCTAGACAACAGTTGGAGAGAAGAGCTTTATCTTGGATCACAGCCAGCAGTAAGAGTTTGTGGTTTGGTGCATCTCAGAAACCAGAGCATTATTCAAATTTTGGAAGACTTACAGGTTTAAAGACATACCTGTCAAGTGTCACTAACATTGGCTTACAACTGTCTTATTTTGATACAGCTTAGTTTGAAAAATAAAATGAGCACCAGATGGCAGATACATATGTTTCAACATGTTTTATTCTAACTTTCCCTTATGACAACACACGGTTCTCAATCAGTTTCCTGATGGTGATGTTCCTAGATAGTTAAAAACTGTTGAGGGATCCAGGAAGTTTTGGAAATGGTTTGAACATCCTATTTGTGATTCTGTATCAGTGCTCTTCACCAAATCAACCGGTTGTTGTCTCCCTTTGCCATCTTAAAAACCAATCCACTAAACTACAGTCATTCAGCATGGAAACAGACCCTTCAGTCCAATTTGCACATACCAGCCAAGATGCCCCAAATTGGTCCCACATTTGGACCATATTCCACTAAATCTTTCCTATCCATTAAATTACATGTTGCACCAATGATATTGAACCACCTGTGTTAAACCAAGAGAGCAACCTCATATGCACAAGAAGTAAATACTGCTATGGAACAGGGAAGTTCAGAACTTCATTCCAACTCTAAATCCCAGAGGCTCTGTAAACAGCAATATGAAGTGGGATACATAGATACATAGATACATAGAAAATAGGTGCAGGAGTAGGCCATTCGGCCCTTCGAGCCTGCACCGCCATTCAATATGATCATGGCTGATCATCCAACTCAGTATCCTGTACCTGCCTTCTCTCCATACCCCCTGATCCCTTTAGCCACAAGGGCCACATCTAACTCCCTCTTACATATAGCCAATGAACTGGCCTCAACTACCCTCTGTGGCAGAGAGTTCCAGAGATTCACCACTCTCTGTGTGAAAAAGTTTTTTCTCATCTCGGTCTTAAAGGATTTCCCCCTTATCCTTAAGCTGTGACCCCTTGTCCTGGACTTCCCCAACATCGGGCACAATCTTCCTGCATCTAGCCTGTCCAACCCCATAAGAATTTTGTAAGTTTCTATAAGATCCCCTCTCAATCTCCTAAATTCTAGCGAGTATAAGCCGAGTCTATCCAGTCTTTCTTCATATGAAAGTCCTGACATCCCAGGAATCAGTCTGGTGAACCTTCTCTGCACTCCCTCTATGGCTATAATGTCCTTCCTCAGATTTGGAGACCAAAACTGTATGCAATACTCCAGGTGTGGTCTCACCAAGACCCTGTACAACTACAGTAGAACCTCCCTGCTCCTATACTCAAATCCTTTTGCTATGAAAGCTAACATACCATTCGCTTTCTTCACTGTCTGCTGCACCTGCATGCCTACTTTCAATGACTGGTGTACCATGACACCCAGGTCTCGCTGCATCTCTCCTTTTCCTAATCGGCCACCATTTAGATAATAGTCTGCTTTCCTGTTTTTGCCACCAAAGTGGATAACCTCACATTTATCCACATTATACTGCATCTGCCAAACATTTGCCCATTCACCCAGCCTATCCCAGTCACCTTGCAGTCTCCTAGCATCCTCCTCACAGCTAACACTGCCCCCCAGCTTAGTGTCATCCGCAAACTTGGAGATGTTGCCTTCAATTCCCTCATCCAGTTCATTAATATAAATTGTAAATAGCTGTAAAGGGGGCTTGTATTTAATGGCCTGAACCACTGCCAGTTAGAATTGCCAGTTTCCAGCTGTTTGTGGCTCTGTTTGTTTCTGGACCAAACACGGGAATGAGAAAGAACCTGGAGGTCATCGGAAAACACATTCAGCTTCACATTGAGTCCAGTGACAGACATTGGCATTCTGGAGAGTGGGGCCAGATATGTTTCTGTTCTACCCTTTCAACTTTACACCAGGGTTGACTGGAAAACAGGCAGCGGCCAAGGCATTTGAATGGAGTGAATAATCCTATGGAAGTACGTGGGTGTTTGAATGATTTGACTGCTTTCTTTTAATGTTTCTAATTACATTTCAGCATTTTAT
Organism: Malacoraja senta; assembly: GCA_038087875.1. Taxonomy (NCBI): domain Eukaryota; kingdom Metazoa; phylum Chordata; class Chondrichthyes; order Rajiformes; family Rajidae; genus Malacoraja; species Malacoraja senta. The sequence goes on along the minus strand of JAXLNO010000324.1, from coordinate 65,611 downwards.
ATTGCTTTTAATTAACCTTATTATATTAATCATTGTTTTTATAACTCAAGTCCATTTGAGTTGTTTTTAAAGTCTCTTAATGGAAAATTGTTCAACAGGTGTCTGGGGGGTGGGGGTGGGGGGGAGCTGGGGTGCTCAAGATCCACCTCCTGAGATCTAGACAGCTCATGAAACATACTGGGATATGGAGAGGCAATCATTGAGTCCTTGACATCGAAAGAAGACGTGCTGATGGACAATGAGTCCAGCATGATCGAGATGGATAGATAGGAAGAAAAATACTTACCTGCCATTGATATTTCAGTTAGCCTGTTTATGCTCACTGAAAGATAATCCAAGACACATATTCAGACCGGTTGCTGCTACACCTGTCTGTTTTTAGAAGTGTAAGGAGGATTCTTTCTGCTGACCCCCCCCCTGTTACACCCCCCCCCCTGTTACACCCCCCCCCACACCCCTCCTCACCAACATCCATTTCCCAAGCTCCACATTGGGAAGCACCTGGGTTCTGCTCATAACATACCTGACTTTGTGCGGTCATAGCACTCTGTCTAATTAAACTCAAATAGTAGACAGATTGCACACATTGCATTTTTATGAGCTGCACCAATTCTAATGATTCCAGCTGCACGGAAACCTCAACAACATCATAACAATCCTCTTACTGAGTCACTTCAACAGATGTATTTACTCCAGAATGCCCTGTATTAGTGTATTGTGCAGATGTTGCAGGAAGTCACTGTGCAGCGGCCATGCAGTTTCTGCGCAGAATTCCTTCTCCAAACAGAGCAGTGTGCCGCGAATCCCCAAACTACAGATGCTGTCAGCTTGAACCCCAGGGCATTATACCTTTCCATTCACACCATTGCCAGCCAGCACAGTAGTCTGTGATGACACAGTGTTAGCTATTAAGGGAGGAGGGGATTTACCAAATCCCCACTGCTAGCTCGCCTGCAGTGATGGAATATATAACTCCTCCACCACCAATTTCAGAAGGAGATCTGTTTTGTGTCATTGACTTCAACTGTGGGAGCTTTGATGAGACTGTCAGCCATCATTTGACATTTACCGTCCCTTTGGGAAATGCTTTTCAGTTCACTGGAATAACAGCTCAGCTGTAAAAAGGCTGCACGTACCAATGGTATCTCATGAGCAGATGGATAATGTTAATTCCATCCAGTCAAAGGCTGAGCATTGGCTGGAGGTGGGATACGGGCAGTTGGCAGGGAACTGTGTTCAGAGATGGCCAGTGCTTTGGGAGGTTTATTGGATCTCAAACATATGCTGATCTCCCTAGTTCTGCAGCATTGCCTTTGCATGTGTGCTGTGATTTGCTTTTGCACAACTATTTAGCACTTGAGTAAAGGATAATTATTCCATTTCACTGCCAGTTATTGAACTGTGATTTGGATGCTGCTTTCAGCTATTCTTTACTTGTCCAATTTTCTTTCCTCTCCTCACGCGAGTCTCAACACTTCTTGAAAAGTAGCTCCGTGGGAACCATTGTCCTCCAATATTTTGCCCAGGTAGCCATTATTCATTTTTTAGTCCAGACAGTGTGTACTTACTGGCTGCACATTGAATGAGGATATCCTGGTTTATTTCTGGCTTGATACTTGAGGACCGAGTGCTTGTGGTTCCCAATAAAAGACACGGAACAGCTCTAATGATCAGGACACTGGAGAAATGTTTTACCTGGTCCAACAGCAGCCTATCTGAGATCAGCTATCTTATCAATGAATCCCAAACATTTTGTTCATTTCCACCCCAGTTACTGTAGTCAGATATGATGCCACTATAGGAGCAATCATCCTATCATGTTGATGGATAATATCGTGATCGTTCATGCAAATCCAAAGAAAGTGCAGTTGAAGTTGGTTTAACATGCAGCAAAACAATGCTGCACATGTTTCTGGGTGACATAGTGCCAGTCAGGAAACCCAGCCTCCGACTTTTTTGCTGAGAATTTCATTTCCTCAGTTATTCTTTTCTGATATAAAATCCCCCAAAATGTAATGGGGCAAAATGCTAAAATTGTCCATAGTAAGATTTCTAACTTTGCTCATCTAAAAGTCTTCAATTATCGTTTGCTCACAGACAAAGTGTTTTTACGATCCTTGTTTCCTTGAAACCACAATATTTGAAGGACCAACACTCAAAATATGTTGATTGTCTCTGATCTCCAACCGCCACAAACTCTGCCTCACGCATGTGTTCTTGGACTGCTTTGCTGTCACAGTCACATTCTATTTCTGAGCCTCTGGACTATTTCAGTCTCCTGTCACTGATCTCTACGACTTCTCACAGTTTTCTTCCCAATGCTGTATTAAGGAGGTCATTCAAACTCCCTACTCCAGGAGAGGAGACTTCATCTGTGAATCCTTCTCTCACTTGAGCAAGGAGAACAGTCATTGGCATTTGTTATCATTTCAGGCTTCCACAAAGTGTATACATCAGAGACTACACTCATGTCCTTACAGAGACCTCGCCATCAATAGTCTTCCAGGATCACTTGGCTGTTGCTCTGGTGAATTGTTATAACATTGACTGAACAAACAACATACTTTCTTTCGGGCACTGATCTTCATGGGTTTGTCCTGGTTACCCTGGCCCTCAGGAGTACTCAACTTCCTACATCTCACCTCCGACTCATGCAGTAGCAACAGTAGCTGGAAAAGTGTCGCTTATGATGCAGTATGTCTTTTTAAGAACTGGCTGAAAAGATTGAACCCGAGAGGTTAAATGACAACAGCCATAAGAACATGCAATACATCAATCGAAACATGAGGCGGAAAATAACATCATCGCTTTCTGCACAGTATTACACAGGTAAATCTAACAGCATTTATTAGCTAATTGCATTCTTCAACATTGCACTCCTTACGTAATTTTCACAAAGTCTGTTCAGCTATTCTGCCATATTATTTTAATTTCACTGAAGTATGGTAACGCAATTTCTAGCCTTTTCTGTCTCACGTTTGTATTATTTTGTTGTTTCCATTGGAAAGATCCTTCATGTTAAATTGGACCAAGCAATGACTATTATTTTACTTTGCAACCTCCTGAGGGTATTAGGGTAGGAAATGCACATATACATCTTTCCAAAAATATATCAGCCATAATAGAAGAGAACAAACAAAAGAAACAAGTCACCCATGCCTCAAGCAAGCAGTGAGTGATTTGGACTATGGTCTCCAAAGCCCAAATGACTCTTCTAATTCCAGAGATATGATTCGACCACTTAGCTTCATGCCCTCCTACCGCAACCGTATCTACGTAACGTAGATGCATAGAAAATAGGTGCAGGAGTAGGTCATTCGGCCCTTCGAGTCAGCACCGCCAATCAATATGATCATGGCTGATCATCCAGAATCAGTACCCTGTTCTTGCTTTCTCCCCATATCCCTTGATTCCTTTAACCCTAAGAGCTATATCTAACTCTCTCTTGAATACATCCAGTGAATTGGCCTCCACTGCCTTCTGTGGCTGAGAATTCCACAGATTCACAACTCTCTGGCTGAAAAAGTTTTTCCTCATCTCAGTCCTAAATGGCCTACCCCTTATTCTTAGACTGTGACCTCTGCTTCTGGACTCCCCCAACATGGGGGACATTTTCCCTGCATCCAGTCTGTCCAATCCCTTAAGAATTTTATATATTTCTATGACACCCTCTCATCCTTCTAAATTCCAGTGAATATAAGCCCATTATATGTCAGTCCCGCCATTCCGGAAATTAACCTGGTGAACCTTCGCTGCACTACCTCAATAACATAATCTAAAAACTGATGTCCCACACCTCGCAATTGATAGAGAAGAATGCTCCAGAATTTATCCATTCCTCTGTGTTGTGTCTAAGATACACTTCCTTCCCAGTTTCCTGACAATATTAGACTGAAAGGGATCGCATCATTTGTGAGAGTGAGCATCACAGGTAATGCTTTCTGTGATGAGAGACCCACTGAATTAATTCTTCTGCACTTCATCTCCCACACACTTACCTTCTCAGAACAGATATTTAAGTAAGAACTGCAGATGCTGGAAAAATCGAAGTTAGACAAAAATGCTGGAGAAACTCAGCGGGTGAGGCAGCATCTATGGAGCGAAGGAATAGAAGAGGTTTCGGGTCGAGACCCTTCTTCAGACTGATGTCGGGGGAGGGGGGGACGGGAAAAAGAAAGGCAGAGGCAGAGACAATAGGCTGTGGGAGAGCTGGGAAGGGGAGGGGAAGGAGGGAGAAAGCAAGGACTACCTGAAATTGGAGGTCAATGTTCATATCGCTGGGGTGTAAACTACCAAGAGAAATAAGAGGTGCTGCTCCTCCAATTTACGGTGGGACACACTCTGGCCATGGAGGAGGCCCTGGTGCAATCTTAGCTCCCTGCAAGGTAGTCTTCAAAGACAGATAACCATCAGGTTCTGCCATTTACCACATCAGTCATGGGTTCAAGCGGCTCAAAGTATAATTCAAGATCTGACAGACTGCAAAATGAGTTGAGAATTTGGACAATATTACACAAAGCAAACGAATCCCTGAAGTACAGTCACCAACAATGTTCATTTATTCACCTACATGGCTGCCCTCTCCCAGCAATAGCTCGTATTTTCTGAGCTCATCCCAGTTGGAATGGATTGTAGACTTTTGGTACTAAAACCTATCAGCCTTCTGTATGTTTGCGATTAAAACAATTATAAATTCTGATCATGAGGAAGATATGAAAGTCAGTAAGAATGTGGTTAACTACATTTTCAGGCGCCACACTGATTTCCAGAATCTGCCACTAATTTTAAAGACCTTAGTCTTGTTAAAAAATAGTTTGCTTATGTCATGCCAAATCAGATTTTAAAACTGTATAACATGGTATTGTAAAGATTCTGCTGGGTGTCTGAGGAAGAAAGACAACATTTAAATTCTGGTTATTTTGAAGAATTCTATTCTCTGTCAGCAATTGAATGTTCAGAGGAGACACAACAAATGATTTATGCAGCTAATGCCAACCTGCCCTTTGTTCTTCTACTGGAACCAACCTGAGGCAAACAGGCTCATTAGGCTGTGGTCTATACGAGGGCTTATCTATTGTGTAATGACTTTAATCCAGTTAGTGAGGAAAATTGCATTAGAGATGCATAAAACTGTTGATCTGATGTGATTAGTAAACTCGTGCGAGCTCCTTTCAGAGCCTTCATTAGCAAACAAACCTCAGATGCCATAGCCTTATTTTCAATAAGCTGGGATTCCCTGAACATAATAAATGATTGAAGCACATCTGCATGTGTTACACCCTTTAATTAGTAGATGTCTAAAGTTTATAATGCAAGGGCACAAGAAAATATGAGCAAGAAAGAGTACATCAACTGAGCTCTCAAGCCTACCATGCCATTCAATATGATCAATGGATGATCCATCCTTGCCTCAACTTCCTCCCTGCACCTGATCCTTATTTCCTTCAATCTGCCAATCCATTAAAAATATATCTACGAACACTTTTATGCTTCTAATGATCCATCCTTCATAACTCAGAAAAATACAGATTCACTACCCTCTCTGAGAAGAAATTTCTAAATACCTTTGTTTTAAATGACAAACCCTTAATTTGATATTTTATAAACATCTCCAAGTGATAAGGTGAGGCAGGAGTGCTCCTTCCTATCCAACTTTTGCAAAGAAATGGTCCAAAGCCAAGTGGTCTTGGCGAAACCCAAACTGGGCAATGGTGAGCAGATCACCTGAGAAGAAGTCAACAGTTGCACTGTTCATGACAACTTCAATCACTTTGATTTATAGTGGCATCATGGTCAACAAAGACATCATGCACTGAAAGGCTTGTTCCTGTCCTGTACTGTTCAATGTTCTATGTTCAAATGGTAACCTTTCTCACCCAGAGAATGATGAGTACCTGGAATAGATTGCCTGAGAGAGTAGTGGATGCCGAGTTGTTGATAACATTATGAGGTATCTTGATGAACATTTGAACCACCGAGGTATGGAAGGCTTTGGGCAAAGTTCTGGAAGATGGGGATTAATCGAGATGTGTCAGCACTGGTCTTTTCCATGCTCCGTGTCTCTAATCATGTTTCAACTTAAGCAAGCTAAAAACAATAGAATAGGGGCATACCTGCTACCATGTAATGAATAAATAATATAGCTATTCATACTGAACAATAACCCAAAGTAAGTACCTATTTAATGTTCACATCAGAAAAAAATGGGGGAAACAATTAAACCATCGTATATATCAAATTAAATTATATAAATTCACACTCAATTAAGAGTCTTGCTTCCTAACTGTTCATAGAGAATCCACACGGCAGGTCAGAACACACCATTCAAGTTTATAATAGTTAACCTTGGATAAAAAGTTGTGCGATTGCAAACTCTTTGCTGAAGTTTTCATCTTGCTCTTCCATCAAAACTCTCTCCTTGAGCATTGCCACAGAAAATGCACATGTACAATACATTACAAATCAATATATATCCCCAGTTTTATGTGCAGCTTTAAGCGTAACACATAATATACTGCATACAGCATTTTCTATTACATTGCCCGTTGGATAGTATAATTTCTAATACACTAAGTGCTGGCGCAAATGATTCCATTTATATGGCGGGCGCAAATTGGTAATTTAAGTGCTATTTAAATAATTCATTCAAATTTGTTAAATGGAACTAAATCCTTGGCTGTTCCCCCGAACTTTGTATTAAACATTCCCTATTTCTGGTACCTTTTCTTCATGGTTGACAGCCTAATCCCAGAGACTCCCAGGACAGTCTTCAATCAGTGTTGAATTAACTGATCTCAGCTGCTTAAATAGCAAATGAATGTGCAGCATTTTTATATAGGAGATTTCTATTTGTTGATGATATTCCTGCTCTTTAATTTCATTCCCACTCAGGTCTGATGCTAATGGATTCGATTGGTACCAATGCCAAGGTGAAAGGAAATGCTTTGAAATTCTGGTGTAATGTGGATGACATTTTTGATCAGAATTAGGAAGGGCTCCGAATGGGAGAACAGCCTAATTGATAAGCAGCTAAAAAGGACATGAGGTCAAATGAGAGGGAAATAGGATGCAAGCATAGACAGCAGTGGAAATAGAGAGGAGTCTACAACAATTAAAAATCCCTTTAAGGCACAAAAATCAGGAGGAAATATGGTCTAAATGCAGCTGAGAAAAATGTTAGATAGCGTAAGATTAGAGGAAAGTGTTAGTAATCATGCACCTGGTGAGAAGGATACATTGGTGGATGGAGTCAGGTGGGAGGAAAATGTCCACGGAAATCATCCGGCCCGCAGGCGGATTTTTCCCCCATAATCATCCCAGCCTGCCGAGTGCCCGCCCTGAGCGCAGCCGAGCACCCCCCCCGAACACGGCCGAGCGCGCGGCTGAGCTCTAGCTGTACCACATCCTGCGCAAAGCTGCCGGCACGGCTGCGCACCTTCTGTGAACACGTTTAAGAAAGAACTGCAGATGCTGGAAAAATCGAATGTAGACAAAAATGCTGGAGAAACTCAGTGGGTGAGACATGCAAGGATTGCATGAGGATGCCTCACCCGCTGAGTTTCCTCAGCATTTTTGTCTACCTTCTGTGAACATGTGATTTGATGCCTGCCATCTGGGGCGGGATGGGGGCAGGACCCATGTGTACACGTGAAGGTTGCCGACCTCTGAAGTAAAGGAATGTTGGGTAACTTTACAATTAAAGGTACAACACTATTTATATATAATGAAAAGTCTTCCAATCAAGACTGTACATGCGCTGTCAGATGATGGAGGGCCATTAACTTTTGTTGACATCATAATTGGGTTACATTGAATCATGCCCACTATGTCCCACCCCACATGCCCATGGCTGAACACATTCCTCTCAAGAGATTGTCATTTGGTGAGGCAATTCCAGGGGCACCACTGAAATCATTTACTTTGTTGGTGCCGGACTGAGTAGGAAGCAATATTACCTGGAAGCATAATTTACAAATTGCACCTGGAAAATAAAGAAGACTAACGGTGGTGGCAGTTAAATGCATATAAGCAATAAAAACCTCTGTAAAATGTGCCACATGAATGCTGAATTAAACAATAAATCAACTTTGTCTGTGTATGTGAAATGGCTCACGATGACAATACACAATGGATTCAGTGGCCGCTGATGTTATGGAGGCATAGGAAAAATCTTTAGAAAAAAGCCAACACTCAGTCGTGTTCCAAAAGGCATGAATAAGGTCAGTAATATCGTTTTGGAAAAGGAGATTTTCAGAAAGCATAAGATATTTTCAGCATTTTGGAAAACATTGAGGACAAAATTTAAAATCCATATAAAAATGAAAAAACATATTTCAGTCTGTGATTAAATCATTCAATCTATAGACACGAATTCCAAAGCCTGAGGCAAAAGGAAACATGGATAACCATTGATGACTTAATTCCAGGACTTGAGAGCACAGCTGATAATGTAGACTGAGGATAGTGGCCAACTCACATACCCAAACATGTAGACATCTTTAATTAGTAAAGTGGAGTTCACTGCAGTACAAACTATAGATATTGCCACAGCACACAAGGCCCACAAGGAGACCAATGAAAGTGCTGAAATACTTAAACATCCAACCACTGGAATGGTCTAGGAAAGAAAGAAAAACTGATGCAGTTCAGTATTAGAAATAAAAGAAAGGAAAACAAATTAAAAGAAGGCCTCATAAGGGATGTAGATCCCACATAAGAGATTAGTATACAAACTTAAAGCACACGGTATTGGGGGTTCAGTATTGGATGTGGATAGAGAACTGGCTGGCAAACAGGAAGCAAAGAGTAGGAGTAAACGGGTCCTTTTCAGAATGGCAGGCAGTGACTAGTGGGGTACCACAAGGCTCAGTGCTGGGATCCCAGCTATTTACAATATATATTAATGATTTGGACGAGGGAATTGAATGCAACATCTCCAAGTTTGCGGATGACACGAAGCTGGGGGGCAGTGTTAGCTGTGAGGAGGATGCTAGCAGGCTGCAAGGTGACTTGGATAGGCTTGGTGAGTGGGCAAATGCATGGCAGATATAATGTGGATAAATGTGAGGTTATCCACTTTGGTGGCAAAAACAGGAAAGTAGACTATTATCTGAATGGTGGCCGATTAGGAAAAGGGGAGATGCAACGAGACCTGGGTGTCATGGTACACCATTCATTGAAAGTAGGCATGCAGGTGCAGCAGGCAGTGAAGAAAGCGAATGGTATGTTAGCATTCATAGCAAAAGGATTTGAGTATAGGAGCAGGGAGGTTCTACTGCTGTTGTACAGGGACTTGGTGAGACCACATCTGGAGTATTACGTACAGTTTTGGTCTGAAAATCTGAGGAAAGACATTCTTGCCATAGAGGGAGTACAGAGAAGATTCACCAGACTGATTCCTGGGATGTCAGGACTTTCATATGAAGAAAGACTGGATAGACTTGGCTTATACGCGCTAGAATTTAGAAGATTGAGGGGGGATCTTATAGAAACTTACAAAATTCTTAAGGGGTTGGACAGGCTAGATGCAGGAAGATTGTTCCCGATGTTGGGGAAGTCCAGGACAAGGGGTCACAGTTTAAGGATAAGGGGGAAATCTTTTAGGACCGAGATGAGAAAAACATTTTTCACACAGAGAGTGGTGAATCTCTGGAATTCTCTGTCACAGAAGGTAGTAGAGGCCAGTTCATTGGCTATATTTAAGAGGGAGTTAGATGTGGCCCTTGTGGCTAAAGGGATCAGGGGCTTTGGAGAGAAGGCAGGTACAGGATACTGAGTTGGATGATCAGCCATGATCATATTGAATGGCCTACTCCTGCACCTATTTTCTATGTTTCCATGTTTCTATGACTACATGTGCACGTTTAGCGGCAAGCTCAAACACTGAGAAACAACGTGCAATTCAAAAATAAAAGCAGACTGAGAAAGTGGAGGAGAAAGAACAAAAATATTCAAATCTGAACTCCTAGATTGTGGAAAATGCAGAGTCCAGAATGCATTAAATATTGGAGCTTTATATTGGCAGCTTAGAGGTGTGGTAGTTATCAGATAAATGAAATTCCCCGCTCCCCCATCCAGATGGGCCCCATATCTGAGGAAGGGTGTGCTGGCGTTGGACAGGGTCCAGAGGAAGTTTACAAGATTGATCCCAGGAATGATTGGGTTAACATGTGATGAGCGTTTGAAAGCACTGGGCCTGAACTCACTGGAGTTTAGAAGGATGAGGGGAGGGGGCCTCATTGAAACTTATCAAATAGTGAAATGCCTGGATAGAGTGAATGTGGAGAGGATGTTTCCCTAGTGGGAGAGTCCAGGGCCAGAGGCTACAGCCTCAGAATAAAAGGACATACCTTAGGACATACTAATTTCCTTAGTATGGTGAATCTGTGGAATTCATTGCCACAGAAGGCTGTGGAGGCCAAGTGAATGGATATTTTAAAGCAGAGATTGACAGATTCTTGATTAGTAGTGGTGTCAGGAGTTATGGGGGCAAAGGCAGGAGAATGTGGTTGAAGGGGAAGGATAGATAGATCCGTCATGACTGAATGGAGGAGTAGACTTGATCGATCTTGGATTTTGATCAATTGGCCAGGTGGGCTGAGGAATGGTTGATGGAATTTAATACAGAGAAATGTGAGGTGTTACATTTTGGGAAGTCTAACATGGGCAGGACCTAAATAGTGAATGGTAGGGCTCTGGGGGAGTGTTGTAGATCAGAGGGATCCAAGAGTGCAGGTACAGGTAGATAGGGTGGGCAAAAAGGCTTTTGACACATTGGCCTTCATTAGTCAGAGTATTGAGTATAGAAGTTAGGAGGTCATGTTGTAGTTATATAAAACATTGGTGAGGCCACAGTTAGAGTATTGTGTTCAGTTCTGGGCACCGTGTTATAGGAAAGATGTTGTCAAGCTGGAAAGGGTACAGAGAAGATTTACAAGGATGTTGCAGGACTAGAGGGTCTGAGGGTCTATAGGGAGAGGTTGAGTAGGCTGGGACTCTAATCCTTGGAGTGCAGGAGGATGAGTGGTGATCTTATAAAATCCTTGGAGTGCAGGAGGATGAGTGGTGTATAAAATCTTGAGAGGAATAGATCGGATAGATCCACAGTCTCTTGCCTTGAGTAGGTGAATTGAGGACCAGGGGACATAGATTTAATAGGAATCTGAGGGGCAACATTTCGACACAAAGTTGGTGGATGTATGGAACAAGGTGCAAGAGGAGGTAGTTAAGGCTGGGACTATCCCAACGTTTAAGAAACAGTTAGACAGGTACATGGATAGGACAGGTTTGGTGGGTATGGACCAAACGTGGGCAGGTGGGACTAGTATAGCTGAAACATTTTGGCCGGTGTGGGCAAGTTGGGCTGAAGGGCCTGTTTCCACGCTATGTCACTCTATGACTATATGACTTGATGGGCTGAATGGCCTAATTCTGCACCTAGAACTTATGAGATCTGAAAAGATATAAGAACCAACCACACCACTGTGAACCTAACACAAAAGCTGGATACCAGAACTGAAAGGGACGTAATTGTACAATAATTGTACAAGCATTCGGTGCAGACATTGTGAGCCAAAAGGCCTGTTCCTGTGCTGTGCTGTTCCATGTTCTAAGATACAAACACATCAATACCACAGTGTAAGGAGCACCCTTGGAGGAGAGTGAAGATAATAGAGGAAACATTTAACGGTGTGTGGAAATGTATTTAAAGTAAACACATTTCAATTTGAGGTTAAAGGTCTTCCATAACCATAGTTTCATGCAGTCACTTCTTCATGCATGCTTTGTAATTCTAGATTTAATTACATTATTGCATATTCCTCATAAAAACACATTACCAAGCTAATACTGCATTTTAAATTATACATCGGAAAAAGAATAACAAAGATCAAGCTGTTGCGCAAAAAATACATTTAATTTAAACAATAAATTGTAAATGAACGAGGAATAGGTCTACCTTTCCCTGCCATTTCTGAGAGCCATACAATTAGAAAAGCTAATACCAGTTGTCACTTCCTCAGGATGTCGATCTTGCTTTCAAACAGGCATGGAAAACACAGTGAATTAGACTGAGTGACAATCTGTCGTGTGGAATCTCAGTATCTCCACAAATACTACTGTCTACTGCCTCGACAGTGTCAGATTAACCCTTTCAATGTTACTGCAAGTGGGATTCAATTTGCAGCGTGAAGTGGATGCTAAAAGAGTTCTAAGAGGAACCAACCCTTTCAATTCTCAGTGGGAGGGGGATAACCTGTACTACAATGTGCTACAACCTCCCACAAATGTGGGAGTGACGTTCACTCCTTCCGTTCCTAATGGGATCAGACTTTTCCTGTTCTTTTCTGGGGAAAATTGATTGAGATTATTCTAAAATCAGATGGAACCTCATTTCCAAATTGTTTGGTTGTCAAATAAGCTGATATTCAGTTGATGTACTCTGCTTTTTTGTACTCTTCCTTTTGTTTAGCTTAGAGATACAGCATGGAAACTGGCCCGTCAGCCCACTTAGCCCACACCGACCAACGATCACCCGTACACTAGTTCTATCCTACGCACTAGGAACAATTTGCAGAGGCCAATTACCTATAAACCTCCACGTCTTTGGGAAATGGGAGGAAACCGAAGCACGTGGTCACAGGACGAAGATACAAATTTCGTACTGACAGCAATCGTAGTCAGGTCACTAAGCCACTCTGCTGCTGTTTCCGTTCTCACGTTGAATTAATGTCATATTCCCTAATGACTCAGTGGCCATTCAGCCCTTCTAATCCATGTCAGCTGTCAGAGCAACCCCAACAATCTCATTTCTGTAATGTATTTTCTTTAAAATGCTCAATGATCTTTACTTGATTTTCCTCCTACTCAGTACCCTTGAGCCCATGAACCCACCCTCTGGGATGTGGAAGGAAAGTGAAGCAGCTGGGAAAATCTATGAACTCACAGGGAGAACATGCACACTCCACACAGATCGTGCTGAAGGCCTGGATCAAAGTTGAGTTGTTGGTGCTGCTGAACACCTTTCCCACCTCCGCCTATGTCCATTGGCAGTCTTCCCTTCCGTAATAAAGATCCCTAAGCTGCATAGTTCATTCCATTAACCCCTTCAGCTTTCCTTCTGCTTTAATAATATTTCTTAAAAACCTACCTCTAATGAGATTCCTTAGAAGATGTCAAATGTCAATGTTCAATGTCAAATGTTGTTCAATAACCCTCCTTCAAATTGTTTTCGGAAGTTTTCTTCCGTGAAAGGCATTGTTTAAGTGCTGTTTTCCACATTATCATCAGGTTGGATTGTCCCCAGGCACACATTCCACAGCCCCCTTTTTCAATGGTCTTGTGACACCCAAATAGAATAGCAGAGCGAGGATAGGAGTTGCCGATGGTAACCACATTGCACCAAGATGTGGCACAAAGAACAGTGTTAAGCGAGTGGAATAATAAGAGCCAATCTACTATTAGCTATTCATTTGCCTTCTATCATAGAAGCAGCTGCCTGCCGCTTACAAGCCGAGTGAGAAAAGTAATTGAGCTGCATTCAACTTGGGAGATCAACAAGGCTGGGACCACCACTGGTTTAACCTATTTCATTGCTTATTCTGTGATGAATTACATGTCAACAGGCCTTCAAGCATACTGAGGCCCCTAATGTAGGAAAATATTAGTTACAGATTAATGCTTCGTGGGGTGGCTTTGTAGTCAGCAATAAAAATTCCAAATGTAATCCTTTTGATTTTACAACCTCATGCTTGTTTATCAATGTCTTCCTATCATCGACAGCAAAGTAATCTGCAATAATTTCCAGCATTTCCGATTGGGTCTGGAGACCATTTCTATCTCTTCAACATGATCTAACTGCATCGATGATTGGGGTCTACTGTGTTGAAGCTCTGACCCACACTTTTCTTACTTTAAGACTTTACAATTGTAAAGAACTCCTGATCAGCATCGGCCGTGGCTCTAAACATGTGGCCATGCTAGAATCTGCTGCCTAACCCACTCTGTGAATACATTTACCCGTGATGGGTAAACTGTGATAATTTCTGATTAAATAACTTGATGTTAAAATTATCATCTTTGTTTTTCAAATCCTTGCATAGTCTCATCCTTCCCTTACTCTAATCAACAGTCTGACAACACCCTAAAATATTGGCATTTCCCCAATTATAGCATCCAAAACATTCTTGGTTTTGCTGCCAAGCTCCTAAACTCTGAAAGGTATTCTCTAAAATACTTTCCCTCTCTAAAAAACGGTAAAATATTCTATATAATCTATTTCTTCTACTAAGCATTTGGTCATTTGTTATTATATCTCCTTCGTTGTGTTTGTTTGTCAAACCTCTTGTGTAACTTCCAGGGATATTTTGCTCCATAAAAGTTGCTAAACGTTAGTGGTGACAACGTGTGTGAGTGCAATATGGATCCTCAACCTTTAGCAGAAAATAAATTTACGCAAACTGTAGTCCTCACAAAATTAACTTCTACGCAGGTCGTCTGATATATCACTCCCTAATGAATTCCAAACAAGCATTAAGACTATGTGACTGGCCTTGAGAGGAGCCATCCTTGGCAGAATCCTGCTGCCATCAAGATGGCTGTGGTGCTGATGAGCCAACTGTCTGTCTCCTTGTGGTCTCTGCATTTGCCAAGAATGCCTGGAAAAGGATGCAAGAATCCTTGTTGAGGTTTTACCCTGGCCAGAAGCATAACAAACAACTCTGATCTACAGGCTATTCCCAAGTATGTGCATTGACACAAACTGCTTCTTGAAGATCATTGACTCAGTGAAAGGAATGCCCAGTCGGTCTTCCAATTTAAGGTGGTTTGCAAGTGAATGCTGCTAACTGACAGGGGCACATGTTGAGGCATGTGCTGAAGCTTGCTTGGTACAGCCAATACAAACGTCCATGGAGAAGGACCTAGTCTAGTGTCTTGCTGTACTTGGATATTCAGGGGATGGACTCTTTGTAGCACCCTCTCCAACACTTCACAAATGTATTGTTTAAGGAGGAAAGGTGGCTTGATGCATTGAATTGAAGGTATAAGTGTGGAGGAAGACATCTACTGAATTCATTTACTGTATATATTATGAAAAAAGTATATTTTGATTTTAAAAATACAATTTCCCTGATGAATTATTTCCTGTAGGTGGAGCCACTAACCCAACCTTCACACATGCACCATTGGGAAAACCCTGTTCCTTCATGCATGTCCCTGGATACAGTTTGCTGAGGTGAGACCAGTCACCTCGGGCGTTAAGAGACATGCTCAGTGCAAGACACTTGCAACCAAGAGGGATTACTTCTGCCATTGAATGGCATTGATGATCAGTGAGTCCTCTACTAGATAAAATGTGCAGGAAGGAACTGCAGATGCTGGTTTAAACTGAAGATAGACTCAGCGGGACAGGCAGCATCTCTGGAGAGAAGGAATGGGTGACGTTTCGGGTCGAGTCCCTTCTTCAGACTGAAAACTGAAGAAGGGTCTAGCATTTTGTGTCTATCCTCTACCATATATACTGGTTCCTCAGATCCCCTGAGGTTCGGCTCTCAAGCGGGGTCTGGAGTGTAGGGTGTGAGTTGCCCATCCCAGGCTTGGCTGTTAACATTCTCCCAAACCAATGCTGAGCAGGGAGTATATCACAATAGAATTCCTGCAGATGCCTTGCAGGTAAGGTGGTGGCAACTGAATGAGTGAGGAGCAACCATGAGACTGAGTTTCCTGTCGCTCACTGCTACAATAAAACAAGGTCTAAGCTCCTCGGGGAACCTGGCATGGCTGAGGTTGTTTTGTGCCCCTGAGAATAAGATGCAACTAATCACTGCTAAGATTTTCACTCATCTGGCATAATGACTTGGATTTCCTTCATAGGGAAATGGGCCAAGCCCAATTACAGTTATCTCCATTACATTTACTGGAATCATCAGGTCATAGGAAATGCCCACACAGAAGGACACTATTAGGTCTGTCATTACTGCGCGACTTGAAGAGGAGCTGTTCAACTAAATCTCACCTTCCCGCCCTTGGTCTGTTGCCATAGGTCTTTAATCATATACAGGCACTTTTTAAATGTGTTGTGGTTTTCAGTCTCCAACTCCCTTTTAGGCTTGAATTCAAACCCTTGCTCTCCTCTGGGTGAAAATATGTTATTCTCCCATCTTATCATTCTATTAACTACTTTAAACCCCATGCCTAAGGGAACCTGTCTTTTCAATTTAATGTAACCTGGCTCGTAATTTTTAATTTAAGTCTCCCCACAGTCTCTTCTATTGTAAACAAAACAACCCCACCTTCTCCAATCTTTCGTTTCAGCTATAATTTTCTAATGCTGGCAACATCCTTGTAAATTTCTAACTGTTGGAGTTCATTACACAATGGAAAATCGGACAAAAATATTGAAAGGTTAGAAAAACAGTTAAGGCACAAAATGCTGGAGTAACTTAGCTGGTCAGGCAGCATCTATGGAGAAAATGGACAGATGATGTTTCAGGTTGAGACCCATCTTCACACTGATTGTAGTGGGGACTAGAATTGAGAAATAAAAAACAGGACAAATCGGTGATGGCAATGGATGACCTCAGCCGAGGAGGTTCCCTGATACGCCAATTGTAGGCTAGAGACGTTGTGATCCTAATTCATTGTTGCAACACATCGTTGCAAACTGTGGAACTATTAGTGGAGGAAGGGGGAGGGGTGGGGGAGGGAGAGTGAGTTTGTAAAAGTTACCTAAGTTTCGAGAACTCAATGTTCACACAACTGGGTTGTAAACTGCCCAGGGGAAATATGAGGTTACTTCGACAAACATCTCTCTCCTCCTCACCTCCTGTCTCCCCTAAAAGACCATTAACCAGTTACAAAGTTCGCAACGAATTGTCCCTCTTGGGCTGACACCGTCTCTAGCCAGTAATCGGCCTCTCAGGGAACCTCCTTGCAAGAGGTCATCTATTGCCGGCCCTGATTTGTCCTGTTTTTTTTTCTCACTTACAGTATCTCCCCCCCCCCCCCCCACGCCAATACAATCAGTCTGAAGAAAGATCCCAACCCAAAACATAATCTATTCATTTTCTCCAGAAATGCTGCTGCCGTCCCACCAAATTACTCCAGAATTTAGTGTCTATCTTTGGTATAAACCAGCACCTGCAGTTCCTTTTTATTACACTGTAGAATAACAGTTTAAACACTGCAATAAATAGAAATCAATGATGTATGCTAAGTTATGTGCTATGTTTTATGAACTATTTATACTTGCACTGCATCAGTCACTATTGTACACTACTCTATATTGGGTTTGTCAGCACATGTGAAGAGCTTCCAG
Source organism: Malacoraja senta (assembly GCA_038087875.1). Classification (NCBI taxonomy): domain Eukaryota; kingdom Metazoa; phylum Chordata; class Chondrichthyes; order Rajiformes; family Rajidae; genus Malacoraja; species Malacoraja senta. The sequence goes on along the minus strand of JAXLNO010000324.1, from coordinate 48,297 downwards.
TCCCTCTCCTCGGCATTCCATACTCCACTTTAGTCAGAGGGTGGTGAATTTGTGGAACTCATTGCCACAGGGGGCTGTGAAGGCCAAGTCAGTGTGTATTTTTAAGGCAGAGATGGACAAATTATTGATTAGAAAGGGTGTCAAGGCTTATGGGTAGAAGGCAGGAGAATGGGATTTGGAGGCAGAGATTGAATGGCAGAGTGGATTCGATGGGCCGAATGGCCTAATTCTACTCCTATAATTTGTGAACTGATGGTCTTTGTGACCAGTCTAGTGGATGAATGTGACTTCAGATACACCAGCATTTTGTATCCAGATCATTTCATGTGTCAATGCATTTGTCCGGGTCTGAGCTATGAACAGCTGGCAGTCAACGTTGACGGAACCACCTGCATCATTTCCTGCCTGAATGATCCCTATTGAGCAGTATTTGAATTGAATTCTCATGACTCTGGAGTAATGACTAATTCTAAAGCTCTATTGCAGGTATAAACTGCATGGGCAATCTCTTTTCTCAAACCTTCTACTTGCACTTAGGATGCAGCTGGTCACCTACAGTGAAACTGACCACTTATTGCCTCCCTGACTAAATTTAAGAATCTTCTCCCTCCATCTTGGCTACAGAACGTTCTGTTCACAGAATACATCGCAGTGATTCATTAAGGCTTCTTCAATGGCACGTCACTGATGAATAGTCTCAACCATCAAGATCAACGAAGGTGAAAGGTGAATTAGAGTGCCATCCAAGTCCTAAATTAGAGTTATACAGCATGAAAACGGGCGCTCCGGCCCACCCGACCAAATTGCCCATCTGCACCAGTCCCACCTGCCTGTGTTTGGCACATATCCTTCTAAACCTTTCCTATGCAAGTAACTGAGCAAATGTCTTTTAAGTGTTGGTATACCACAAGCACCTTACATTTAAAATGTGCTTGATTTATGCATTTTTAGAATAACACTTGTCTAATTACAACAAAGTTTAATTTACGTGCTGCTCTTTTCAGAATAACGTACTCAGATTTATGCTTGCCACCATATGGCAGTGCAGTCGCGTGTGATGCCTGGCATATGTTTGATTTAGATAGACACAAAAAGCTGGAGTAACTCAGCGGGACAGGCAGCATCTCTGGAGAGAAGGAAATGGTGATGTTTCGGGTAAGCGTCACCCATTCCTTCTCTCTAGAGATGCTGCCTGTCCCGCTGAGTTACTCCAGCTTTTTGTGTCTATCTTCAGTTTAAACCAGCATCTGCAGTTCCTTCTTACACATATGTTTGATTTAGACGCTTTAAGCTTAATTCCTGCATGAAAAAGGTGAGGTGCCTGTACTTAAAAACCTTATCAGATATTAAAATGATTAGAACAAATCCTACATCTGATCAGAGCCAAAAGACAGAGAAGCAAAGATATGCCTGACTTGTAAATATATTATTCTTGTATCATCATTGTGGAGTCAACATTTCTGCAGTTGTCAACCACACAGAACCCACAGAATGCCTTCACGATGTGGACTGCTGGCATTCAAGAACACAATTCATCCCTATCTTTTCAAGGGAAACTCTTGTTTATTTCTTTAAGAAGGTGGCCACTTGGCCTATTGAGTCAATGTCATATTTTAAACCATTCCCATGTCCCATTCCTCTTTTATTGCCTGTGACAATTTTCACTCACATGTCTATTGACTTCAACCTCAATCGCCTACAAGTCACCTCCACCAGCTATAATTTACAATAATCAACTAACTCTGTACGTGGATGTGGCTGGAAACTGGAGCACCCGGGAGGGGGAAAATCTGTGCGCTCACAGGGAGTACATGCAAACTCCATACAGATAACACCAGAGGTCAGAGTTGGTCACTGGAGCTGTGAGGCATATACTGTATGAGTCACATTGACAACATGAAATTCCCAAATACGAACTAAGAAATATTCTTGTTATAGAAGGAAGGCTTCTTTCCTCTTTTGTCATTTTGGTTTTATTGAACTTTGAATTCCACCTCAAGCATTTTGAACATCAAATGTAATTTTGGCCAGGAAAGCAAGGACACATTCTTTCACATGTTGATCAGTGACATTTTGGACTAAATCCTGGAACTCCCTACCTAAAGCACCATAAGGTCTGTAGCAATTCAAGGAGGCAATCCAATATCTGTTGATTATCCTGTCAGTAGACCCAAAACCTCTGAGCTATTCACAACAATAAAAGCTGGAGAACTCCTTACATTTATTTCTGCCTCCAGCAGGGAGTTGCAGGCTTGCATCCTACTAATAGTCCTTTACCAGTCTGCAGTAAGTGAACAGTGCGTAAAGATCAATGATGGATGCCTGCAAGGTTGTATTGTATATTTGAATGATGTTAACACTCAGAAAAATCCAAGCGTTTGTGAGTTAACAAGTCTTGGCATCTGTCAATGTTGCGTAAATGATAACTTTTGAAAATGCAGTAGGAGAACACTTAGCCAACTGAACTGTTGATGAGAGATGCAAATATTTCCCATTGATTGATCAATGCGTCCATTGAGCTCAATCCTTTATCAAGCTAGTCAGATAGTTATCTATCAAAGACAGACGCATTTGTGTAATATCTCAATGTAGGAAAAAAAACTTCACAAGGGGATTCACAGGACAAGAATGATACAGAATCTTTGCCACCTAAGTTGGATTAATTGCCCCCACAATAGGCTGGTGAAGGAATCTCGGATCTTCCTCTCCTGCTATCCAATGCCATAAAATATGAGCCAACTGGGAAATCATCATATGTCTAATTTTGTAACATTCATATAAAAAACATACCAGTGTTGTTTAAAAGAAACACCAGGGTTTTGTAAGACTTTGCTGGCATTCTACACTGTGATCTGGTAACTGTTTAAGCTATTAAAGTTGCACAATCCTAGCTCTGCATTAGGAAGCCAAAGTAAACAACAAATGTGGAAAACTAATTTCAGTGCTGAACAGCTGTGGTTGCTAATCCTGTGACAGGCAAGAGCTGCACAAAGGAGAGGCTGCTAATCAAGAATGCTTCCATCCCGATGTGAATCTGTGATCACTTCCTCCAAAGAACCTCAACATTGGACATTAAAATAAAATGACAAACAAATGGGAGAAAGAGAAAAAAACCCACTGAGGTTCGAAAACTAAGCATTGCATGATAGAAAGCCATTCAGTATAACAGCCCATTGCTGCAATGGGCCATAATTTGGTCTATCTTGGCTTCCGGCCAATCCATCTAACCTCCCTGGGGTTTGAATGCTCTGCATCTTTTTCTCAGCCACTCGCCACAGTGTTTTATTTCCAGAAATAATTCGATCTTAGTTCTAGTGTTTTATTTACAGGCTTTGGAAGACTTTTAGCACAGATTTTTATTCTCTCTCCCCTCATGTATATTTTGAAACTGGATTCGACTTTTAATTGTATAAAAAAAACACAACCTTTTATATTTTGCTTCTAACTTTTAAGGTTATTTTTGTTTCAAAAATATGTTAATATTTTATTTCTCACAAGCCTCTTGGAAATGTTGAGATATAATAAACTGGGTTTACTTAAACTGTTGAGACCTTATTCAACATCTGTTTTAAAAACACGAGCCACTGATCATCGTTGTCTTCATATTTGTGCTGCAATCTGGCCTTTTCGCCAACCTTTTTCTTGCTCTCACAGTGGGGACATTGAGATTCAGTCCCTTGAGCAGTGGTGCTCTTTGTTGCAAGACCCGTGAGCCAGCTGCAGCTTGCACCGTTTCCGAGTGCGAGCCCCACGGGGATGCAGGGGGCCGGAATGTGTCCAGGAACATGGCGAAGATCTGGAGGCGGGGAGGCTGCTGCACGGCCAGTAGTGGGGACATGTGTGCAGCTGGGGGCTGGAGCACGGTTGGAATTGAGAACGAAGGGTTGTAGTGTGGCTGGGATCAGAAGCCAGAGGACGAGAGTGTGGCCAAGAACATGGGAATCCATCCACAGTTGAACCCGTGCATTTCCTTTTAAATAGTGCTTAACAAGATAATTCCAAGTTTCTGAACCTGATCCAGTGTGATCTCTTGCTCCAGAATTAATAACATCCAATGACCTCACAATTTTCTCTTCCTTTTATACTTTTCCACTTGTTCCCTGAAAGGGATTCTACTATGCTTAACACTTACATAGCTCTCAAAATATTTGCAAATTGTCTTATTTTTTTCCTTTCATATTTTATCTTCTCTTTTATCAATTCCTTGCCCAAAGTTTGGACCTTGCCCAAACTTCCTAATTTTAATGATTGTTGTAATTTGGCAATATAACTAATATCTCTTTTCAGTCCATCTTTTGTTTCTGGTAGCAATGGATTCATTCATGAGGTGTTCTATATTATTTCATTCCAAAGTATGTATGTTAATTAAGAATGATGGATGGTGTATCAACACATTGGCCATGTTTATTCAGGTAGTCAATTTTCAAATGGAGAGATAGAGAGAGAGAAGAGATATAATAGGAGATTGGTGGAGAAAGCTGGTATGTGGTGGGTCAATCTGAAGAAGACAAAGATGTGTAAATATGTAGGGAAAGAATAACAATTACAATTGCAAAGAAAAATAAAGACAAAAAGAAGAAGCATGAAAAGATGATACAAACAGATAAAGAAAAAAAGGATTCCGGTAAGACCAAAGTGAAAAATAGGTGGCTGCTTTGCTGAGAACTGTGCTCTGTATGCAATGGCCATCTGGATCTCCTGGTTGAAGGAGATCCCTCCTCCACTTGATTCCATCTACCAACCAACCCCTCCTCATCTGGATCCAACAATTGCTTGCCCACCCTTACCTCATTATATTGGCTCTCTCTGCTCTACTCCTCCAGTCTGGATGAAGGGTATTGATTTAAAATGTTGTCTGTCCATTTGCCTCCAGAGATGCTGCCTGATATGCAGAGTTCCTTCAGCAGATTGCTTTTTGCTCAGGATTCCAGCATCTGCAATCTCTTGTGTCTCCAAATACATGTGTATTCAAAGGTGGAGAAAAAGAGAGGAGAAAGATAGACAAGATACAAACATTGTAGGGCAAATACACTCAGGGCAAAGTGGAGAGAGGGTAGGCAGCGAAACACACACTAGACAGAAAAACAGAAAAGTGGACGTGTCAGAGAGCAACACTCACACACATTGATATGCATAGGAGAGGGGAGAGATAGAAGGTAAGTGAGGCAAAGGATGCAGAGGTATCAAGGGTGAACGGCAGATGGTGACAGAGTGGGGATCATAAAGAAACATGGAGGGAAAGTGTGCCTCTGAGACTGGCATAGATTCATAGAAAGCGAAGCAGAGCAAGATAATTTAAAAAAGTGTGACAAGGAGATGAAAGAACTGAAAAATTGAAAGAGAAAGGAGATTGTAAAGGAGATAAACGAGGGAGAGAGAATGAGAGCAAAAGAGAATGAGCAAAAGAGAGTAGCGAGCGATTGCAAAAGTAAGGCAGAGAGGGAGAAAGACATTCAGAAAGAAGGATTATATAATTGAGAGGGGTAGGCAAATGAGATAGTGTGAAACTAAATAAGAAAGTACAAGAGGAAGGGTGAGAGCAAGCTATTAACTGGTAAGCAAGATTTTAGTCACTCCCATGTTGAATACATTTTACCAACTTGGTTGTGGCTTGAAAATAGTCAAGACTGCAACACAGAGCATGAGATGTTAGAATCAGTGACCAAAACATTTCTTAAAGGGGTAGATTTTAAGGAATGTCTACAAGGAAGAAAAAGGGAGATGGAGAGAGGCAGTAAGGTTTAAGAAGTAAGTTTAGAGCTCATGGCTCTAAAGGTTGAAGAAAAAGCCACCAATAGACCAGCGTCAGCAAAAGCTGGAAAGGCTGCAGAGTTCTTGAAACTATTAAGAGCTTTATTCATGATTACAGTTATTTACAGGAGGAAGTGTGGAGCAGTTCAAATAGAGCAGTTTACCAAGGTTCACAGGGTTAATTTAAATCTAGCTTAACAAGAGCCCTAGAAAATTACTTACAGAATTTGATGAATGCCTCTCGGAAACAAATAACAATTTTGTTCCTCATCAAAAAACAAGTTTCTCCCCCCCACCAGAGAATTGCCTGGAGAGTAACATCTTATATGATTAATTCCAGATACTAACAATATCCCAAAGTGCCAGTATTATCATCTACAGCAGTTCTGCCAGAAACTGTCTATTCAGCAATGTCACTAATTGCCCCTTACAATGTCACTAATTGCCCACAAAGATGTAGCCACACTCTGGCAGTAAGAGCATTTTTATTTTTTATCATTAAAACCTTACAGTTTTTCATATCATTTGATATTGTAATTGCAATAGTGACACTGCTCGTTCAAGACACTTCTATCCTCATTTGATGCATTGAGGTATTAACATGTCCGTCTCTCCCGCACATGGCCATCTACAAAAGCTGGATCTACTGGATGCCTGATTAAAGAGTTACGCATCCAGCTAAAATGGAGGTGGGAGGAAGAAGGAGCGCTGCAAACTAAGCCTTTCTCAAAAGATGCAGAGCACGTGCCCCAAGACAAAACAGCCAGAAGTTCTGCTTCTGGCCGAGATATTTAGAATAGATCACCATTGGCTAATGACCATCTGTCTGAAGAAGGGTCTCGACTCGAAACGTCACCCATTCCTTCTCTCCAGAGATGTTGTTTGTCCCGCTGAGTTACTCCAGCATTTTGTGTCTATCTTCGATTTAAACCAGCATCTGTAGTTCTTTCCTACACCATTGCCTGTTATTAGTTTCTATCAAGAGGGAGAACCAAAATACAGAAACCACAGAACAGATGTGAAAGCCCCTCCTTATCTGTCTGAAAACATCAAAATTGTCGCCAGCAGCTAAGAGAGAGAATGTGAAGCATTTGTTAGTCACCGCTGCAGGATTCATTTATTAACGTTATTCGCATGTGTCATCTGTTTTTGTTATTGGCACAAAGGGCCTTCTAAACTAAGAAGCTGAGGATGCTGCTCAGATGTTACTAAGTCAAGTGAAAAACATGGTTTTCTTTCCTGTGAAGTTCTCTTTTGTTCTTGCATTCTTGTCACATTTTCAGATCAATCCTCCAACTAAATCAAAGCTGGTTGTAAGCAAATCCAGGGAAGTGTCATATGTTATGCTGGTTTACTTTATAAAGCACTTTGTCAAAGTCAATATACCATTATAAGTTTGGCAAAGATATTCCAGTTTGTGCACAGCAAGATCGCACAAATAGGAACTGGGTGGAATGGTTAGTTCATCAGTTCATAGACTTACTGCTTGCAGGGGACATTTTGGTGAGGATTTAGGAGAGTTCCATTGTCTGAAGCGTTTCATGGGATATTTATTACCCCCCTGGTATGTTAAGGCTAAATGACTAACACAATGGGAAGCACTCTCTTGGTTCATAATGCAGGTTCACTCTGTAGTGTAAGAATTTTGGAGTGGCTCTTGAGCCATCTGACTCAACAGCTCAATTTTTAGTGATAGATACAACAGGAAAGTGTACCACAAGGAGCAAGCATTTGACATTGAAGAAGTAAACAAAGATAATATCTGTGTTAAAGAAGGAACTGCAGATGCTGGAAAATTAAAGGTACACAAAAATGCTGGAGAAACTCAGCGGGTGCAGCAGCATCTATGGAGCGAAGGAAATAGGTAACGTTTCGGGCCGAAACCCTTCTTCAGACCCTTCTTCAAAGATAATATCTGCTTTGACATTCCCGACAGTTGCATATTTGCAGCACGTGACTTGGCACCGATTTATTTTAATTAACAGAGTTTCATGGAGTCATGGAGGAATAGAGCCCACAAAAAGATCCATCTATGGCTGTTCATTAAAATCAGAGCCATTTTCCAGCACAGCCCTTATAACCCCTGATTATCAGAAATCTATCGATCGTGGTTTTGAATGAACACAAAGACTGAGTTTCCAGTGTCCTCCAGAGTGGAAAACTCCAAACATTCACCAGAACCCTCCGAGTAAAGACATTTCTCCTTATCTCAGTGCAAAACAACCTACCCAGTTGGAAACTGTAAATTGAACATGTACATTTTTCTTGCATTCTGCTAATGGCATTTCAAAGAAAGTGCTGCCATCACCACACCTTGCACTTGCATTTTTCGTTAATCTAGAGAAATATGATGAACATATGGGGAGAATAAAAGGATTAATTTGATGGCATGGACTCGGTGGGCCGAAGGTCCTGTTTCCAATCAATATGATTCTATGACTCATGTCTGAGTGGGTTTCTTAGTGAATAATCACTGCAGCATTTTTTTTTACACTGGATTAAGATAATTTAGCCTTCAGCTTTTAAAAGGATTTACCTGTGATGTGCTTAAAGCTGACAGTACAGAGCTGTATAATAGCCTTCACATTGGCTGATTATTTATCCTGATTCTCTTCTAAATGCCTGCAGGTTTAGACTTAAAACCATGGGTTATTGAACCCATCTAAGTGCTAGTCTGAATGCAGAGAGAAATGCTTCCAGTGCCTGAAGAGTCAAGGGGTACAGAACACAGTTCTGGTGGATATTCAAATCACAATATGATTAAAGGAGTCCATAGTGAACAGCATGAATATTGGCATGTCTGAAGAAGGGTTTCGACCCGAAACGTCACCCATTCCTTCTCTCCAGAGATGCTGCCTGTCCCGCTGAGTTACTCCAGCATTTTGTGTCTACCTTTGAATATTGGCATGGTTTAGTTTCTCTCTCTGACAGTTATAAACCACTCAAATTTTACACCTGTGATGTGAATCCCACAAATAAATTTAAGCTGGTTACTCACTTCCAGATATCTTTCATAGATATTCCTCGATAATACTACTGCCTAACACAAGCCATCCATCTTTGTGCAAAATAATAATTTGAATCCCTTGATTAGATTCCAGCCTGGAACTTGACTCCCTGAGGTTCATTATATTAGATTGGTTGCAAAGCGTATTGGGATAAGCTGAGATCATTAAAGGTGCTGTGAAAGTTGACATTCTTTCCTTAGATGTATGCGCGTATCCATGCAAGTTCTTGAGCAGGGAGGGGGGCTAACAGAGGCAAAGCCCAATTCTTGCAGACTACAACCTTGAATAACTATGGCAAAAGCCAATGGAACATTTAACAACCACCCCCCACCCTCCCCATCCTGAAGAAAATAATTTAATTGGCTTTTAGTTCTGAGAAAATGATGAATTTGGAGTGAGTATACAGCTTAACAAGTGATAGGACTAATGGCTTTTATCCATTTCATAGCATTATGAGGTAAACACAGAGTTAAGCTAAAACAATTTTCAGAATTAGCATAGTCATTTATTCTTGTCCATTAATGCTGGCATGTCATTCATTATTCACTATAAATCCAGTGACAGCAAGGAATGAACAATCCATAAAAAGCCTTCACTTGATTTCGAAATGGTCCTTTCCTTTACCTCCCCTTTGACAGTCAATTTTGTGCCTGACAGATTAATAAATGAGATGGAAGCATGTCATAATTGACCATTGCATTCTTCTCTCCAAAAGGAAGCTCTCAGGTAAAGTGGAAATACATTCAATTTCTAACAGTTATGCACATGGAGGTCATGATGGACTTTTGTTCTTAAAGGAAAGCTGCATATTTTATAGTCATAGAATCATACAGCAAAGAAAACAGCCCCTTCAACCCAATTCATCCACAGCAACCACGAAGGCCCATGCAAGATAGTCTCATTTGCCTGGGTATTGCACATAAAGGGCCTGTCCCACGAGCATGCGACTGCATGCGGCAAGCGCGACCAAACTGGAAGCGGGGGCCGCGCGGGGGCCACGCGGAGGTCGAGTGATCCCCGTACAGGGCCTGTCCCACCAGCATGCGACTGCATGCGGCGAGCGCGACCAAACCGGAAGCGGGGGCCGCGCGGAGGTCGAGTGATTGACGTGAAGTTCGAGCGAAGTCCGCGGGAAGTTCGCGTGTGACGTACGGCGTCAAGACGCTGCGCAAGGCGTCAAGACGCTGCGCACGGTGGCGAGATGCTGCGTAAGGCATCGAGACACTGCGCACGCCCGTTGAGGCGGTGCGTACGGCCTCATGGCGGCTGCGGGCCGGCAGGCCGTTGCCGCGCAAATTTTTTGGACAGTGTCAGTTTTTCGGAGCCCCACGCGATGTCGGGACCAGCTCCGCACAACTCCATACGGCTCCGGCGATCGAAGTGGGACCGGCCCCGCGAGGCCGTACGGCTCAAGCAACCACGTTAGGTCGCGCTTGCCAGGGGCGGAAAACCCGGGGGGGCCAGAGGGGACACGTCCCCTCCATGTTTTGAGAGGTGGGGGACATCCCCCCCCCCAAGTTTTTGTAATCCGGATTTTAAAACCCGGTGAAATCTCCGCTTTCCGCGAGACAGTGGGGGTGGGACTGCTGATCGAGGGCGCCGATTGGACGAGAGAGACGTCGGTCAGCAGGCAATGGGGGCGGGACATGATAATTCAGCGCGATGATTGGAGGAGGGAGGAGTGGTGCCCCCCAGGCCCACAGCCTGCGCAGAGAAGCAGCGCTAAACCAGGTCTACCTGTCCCGCCAGGTGAGCCTATAGCCTTCCTGGACTTGCTGGAAATATGGCCAGCGCGGAGAAGCAGCGCTGGTATCCCGTCCGTCCAGACAGGGCTGTAGTTAACCCGGTGAGACAGGCAGAGTTGAGCTGCATTTAGCGCTGGATTGAGCCTCCGAAGCAAAGATACAACCTCGCGCGTGTGTGTGTGAGTGTGCGCATGCGCGCGCGGCCGCTAAAAAATTGTGTCCCCCGTCCCCTCCATGTTTTGATAGCGAGTTCCACTCTTCCCGCTTACCGCATGCAGTCGCATGCTCGTGGGACAGGCCCTTAACCCTCTAATCCTTTCCTGTGCATGTACCTCTTCAAATGCCTTTTAAAATGTTGTTATTGTACCCGCCTCAACTATTTTCTCTGACAGCTCACTCCACTTTTTTAATCAACCTCTGAGAGACAACGTTTCCCCTCAGATTCCTGTTAAAATCTTCCACTCTCACCTTAGACCTATGCCGTCTTGTTTTTGATGCCCCTACCCTGGGAAAAAGACTCTGTGCATTAGCCTTATTTACAGTGCATTCAGAAAGTATTCAGACACCTTCATTTTTTCCACATTTTATTACATTACAGCCTTATTCAAAAATGGATTAAATTCTTTTTTTTGTCATCCATCTACACACAATACACCATAATAAAAAAGCAAAAGCAGGTGTTTAGAATTTTTTGCAAAGTAATTAAAAAGAAATAACTGAAATATCACATTTAAATAAGTATTCAGACCCTTTCTCAGTACTTTGTAGAGGAACCTTTGGCAGCGATTACAGCTTCAAGTCTTCTTGGGTATGATGCTACAAGCTTGGCACGCCTGTATTTGGGTAATTTCTCCCATTCTTCTATGCAGATCCTCTATAGCTCTGTCAGGTTGGATAGGGAGCGTCGATGCACAGCTATTTTCAGGTCCCTCCAGAGATGTTCGATCAGGTTCAAGTCCGGGCTCTGGCTGGGCCACTCAAGGACATTCACAGACTTGTCATAAAGCCATTCCTGCATTGTCTTGGCTGTGTGCTTAGGGTCATTGTCCTGTTGGAAGGTGAACCTCCGCCCCAGTCTGAGGTCCAGAAAGCTCTGGAACAGGTTTTCAACAAGGATCTCTCTGTACTTTGCTCCGTTCATCTTTCCCTCGATCCTAACTAGTTTCCCAGTTCCTGCCATTGAAAAACATCCCCACAGCATGATGCTGCCACCACCATGCTTCACCGTAGGTATGGTATTGGCCAGGTGATGAGCGGTGCCTGGTTTCCTCCAGACGTGATGCTTGGCATTCAGGCCAAAGATTTCAATCAGACCAGAGAATCTTGTTTCTCATGGTCTGTGAGTCCTTTAGGTGCCTTTTGGCAAACTCCAAGCGGGCTGTCATGTGGCTTTTACTGAGGTGTGGCTTCCGTCTGGTCACTCTACCATAAAGGCCTGATTGGTGGAGTGCTGCAGATATAGTTGCCCTTCTGGAAGATTCTCCCACCTCCACAGAGGAACTCTGGAGCTCTGTCAGAGTGACCATCGGGTGCTTGGTCACCTCTCTGACCAAGGCCCTTCTCCCCCGATTGCTCAGTTTGGGGCAGCCAGCTCTATGAAGAGTCCTGGTGGTTCCAAAGTTCTTCCATTTAAGAATGACGGAAGCCACTGTACTCTTCGGGACCTGCAATACTGCAGATATTGTTTTATACCCATCCCCAGATCTGTGACTCGACACAATCCTGTCTCGGACGTCTGCTGACAATTCCTTCATCTTCATGGCTTGGTTTTTGCTCTCATGCACTGTCAACTGTGGGACCTTATATAGACAGGTGTGTGCCTTTCTAGTTCATGTCCAATCAATTTAATTTACCACTGGTGGACTCCAATCAAGTTGTAGAAACATCTCAAGGATAATCAATGGAAACAGGATGAACCTAAGCTCAATTTTGAGTGTCGTAGCAAAGGGTCTGAATACTTATGTAAATGTGATGTTTCAGTTATTTCTTTTTAATTACTTTGCAAAATTTTCTAAACACCTGTTTTCACTTCTTCATTCTGGGGTATTGTGTGTAGATTGATGATAAAAAAAGAATTTAATCAATTTTAAAATAAGGCTGCAACATAACAAAATGTGGAACAAGTGAAGGGGTCTGAATACTTTCTGAATGCACCGTATACCCCTCATGATTTATAAACCTCTATAAGATCCCTCCTCAGCCTTCTGTGCTCCAAGGAATGATGTCATAGCCCACCCAATTTCTCCCTGTAGCTGAGTCCCTCGAGCCTTGGCAATATTCGGGTACAGGTGAGCGTTGGGCAGCGCGTGGGCTAAAAGGCCTGTTTCCATGCTATATCTCTAAATTAAAATGTGCAGATGGCACTAAAATAGGTGAGGTAATACTCTGTGAAAATGGTTATCAGGAATTATAGGGACCTTGATCAGCTGGACAAGAGGGCCACGGAATGGCTAAATGAGCTCAGTTGAGAAATGTGTAAGGTGTGCTATATACCAGGGTAGGATCTTCGGAGTGAATAGTAGGGCTCTGTGGAGTGATGTAGACCACAGTTGCAAACTCCACATAGTCAGTAGTGGAGGTCAGAAGTGAGCCTGGCTTACTGGAACATGAAGCAGCACATCAACTATCTGTGCCGCATTGCTGCCCAATAAATATAATAATAACGTTGCTCCTTTCAACTATTGCCAAGTTAACTGTTGGAATTCACCCCTTGAAAGATAAGGAGGCTGCAACTGTTACATGGTGAGAAGCCAGCCAAGCTTAGTGTTGCTGGAAACTCTCACCATATTACCTAGAAAATGATGATGTTGTGCAGTAGTAAAGCGCAGAGCAGCGCAGATCAGAAAGTGCAATGGGGAAGAAAGTGTGTAAAGCAGCCTATTTTTAACTTTCAAAGAACATTCACCCTTTTATAATATTATTATCACAGCCTCTCCTTAGGTGTCAGCAGTAACACTCTTGCTTGTCTGGTGGATGTGGGTTCATGTCCCATTCCAGTGACTTCAGCATACAAGCGTCACAGAATCATACAACAGGGAAACAGGTCCTTCAGCCGACCGTGTCCCTGCCACCCATCATCTATCTGTACTTAGCACTTAATCTTTAGCCATCTATGCCTTGGCAATTCAAGGAGTCATATAGATATATATTATTTGGGGTGAGAGTTTCTGCCTTCACCATCCCCTCAGGCAGTGCGCTCCAGATCTAACCTATAGAGCTGAACAAAAAATCTTCCTCAGATTTCCTCTGACCCTTTTACTTTCCTCAAAATCTATGAATGCTCATTTAGACATTATTGTTTTTGGAACAGGTGTCTCACTGTTAACTTTATCTATGCCCCTCAATGCCATCTAGTCTAATATTCCAGAGCTTCAATGAACAAATTGTGACTGGTTTGATCAAGAAAGATTCTGTTATTTAGGGTCGGATGGGGGGGAGAAAGAATCTGAAAGAATTGTAATTGGCATGGACAACATGTTCATTTGTTTTCTTATCTCAGTTCCTACCTCTGTTGCAGCACAGGTGAAAAAGAGCATTGGCCAGTCAACATACAAACCTAAGGTACAACACACAGAACTTAAGTGATGCAGAACTGGTATGGATGTATGGAGAGGACCTAATAATTGTTTCTTACCCACTCCCACTTGCCCCTGAGTGGGTGATGATGACTCTGTGGCTGGTGAAGGAACTATGTTCCATTGAGACTTCCATAATGTTCTAAAAGAAAAGTAAAGGACCAGTGGTACATTTCCTCTTCTGGTTTGTGCATGACTTGATGGACCTGCAGTTAGACAGGCATCTAATGCTCTGTCCTTCTGGATGCTGCAGAGAGCAGGTTTGCGGGGTATTTGCAAGAAAACTAGTTGTGGCTGTGACTTTATGCAGCAATGGTGCAATATTGGTGGAGGGAAGAAGAAATATGGCATTGGATGGTTGAACAGTTTAATGGTTCTGAGCTTCTTGAGTTTTATTGGAGTTGTGCACTTTCATGCCGGTTGGGGATATTTCATCGGATTCCTGACCGAATGTCTGGTGGATCTTGGAAAGGTTTCAGGGAGTCAAAGCCAAGTTATTTGCTGAAGGAATAGCTGAAGCAGTCTCCGACCTGCTCTTGCAGCCACAATATCGTTGCAACTGACCCGATTAAGATTCTGGTCAGGGATAGCAACTGTCTCTGCCACACTCCAGTGAATGATAGTGGGGAGCCTGGCAATTGTAATGATAGGAAGTTGATCCGAATTTCTCTTGTTAGGGATAATCTTTGCCTAGCACTTGTTGCAGCGACACTCTTAGTTGCATTTATCAATCTATAACTGAATGTTGACCAGATTTTGCTGAGTGCAGTTGTGAACTAACTCATTTGCTGAGGAATTATAAATGGGACTGAACATTGTATATCATCAATTAAGATCCCTCTCTGACGTTTTGATGCATACAGGCTATTGATGAAGCAGCTGAAGATTGTTCGCCAAGGACACTGTAATGAGAAACTCCGGTGACAATGTACTAAGGCTGGGATGACTGACCTACAACAAGCACAACCATTGTGCAAGGTAAAGGTCCAAGCAATGAATGAACCGATATGCACCAGTCGATGCCTATTGAATGTAATTTTGCCATGGTTCCTTGGTGCCATGTGCTGTCTTGATGCCAGGCACCGTCACTGTAACCTCGCTTCTGGAATCCAGCTCTTGTCCCTGTTTGGATTAAGACAAGAACTAAGTGACCCTGTCAATGCCAATAAGCATGTTATTTAGTGAGTAAGTCCCTCTTGATAGTTTTGCTGATGGTACTCTCCATGTTTATGATTCAGAATAGGTTGGTTGGGTGCTGATTACCTGGATTGAGATAGTCCTGTTTATTTTGAATAGCACATACCTAGACAGAGTCCCACAAGGTTGGGTGGATGCCAAGTAGAGCAGTTAGATCTGGAGTAGGAGTCTTCAGTGATACACGCATAATGTTGTCTGGTCCCAGAGCCTTTACTGTATTCAGTCCTCTCGGCTATTTCGTGATGACACAAGGAGTGAGTGGAATTAGCTTCATGATGGTGGGGTCTCAAGGGGAAGGCCAGATGTATTGTTCACTTGGCACTTCAACTGAACATAGTTTCAAATGCTTCAGCAAGTCTTTGGCACTCACACATGGGCTCCATCAATGGGATCCAAGGTTTTTCTCAGAACCTTCATTTATTAGTTACTGAATTCCCCAGCACCATTCACAACTAGATATTGGAGGACTGCAGAGCTTTGAAGTGATCCACATTTTGCATCCCTGGCAAAACAAAACTGTGCAGTGGATAAGCAAGAGAAATTGTGCCAACACCTTCAGTCATTGAAAGTAGGTTGATCAGGTGGTTTGAGCAGGATTAGCTTTGTTCTGATTTTCCTGCTATGTAATGGTATCAGAGTGTGTAAGAAGGAACTGCAGATGTTGGTTTACATCGAAGATAGACACAAAATGCTGAAGTAACTCAGCGGGACAGGCAGCATCTCAGTATAGAAGGAATGGGTGATGTTTCGGGTTGAGACCCTTCTTCAGTCAGAAGATGGGTTTCGACCTGAAACGTCACCCATTCCTTCTATCCAGAGATGCTGCCTGTCCCGTTGAGTTACTCCAGCATTTTGTGTCTACAATGGTGTCAGGGATCTGACAAGTGGAAGTTAACTCTGCTCAAAATAAAGACACTTTTAGACGAATTGATTTTGCATTGAATGCCACATGATTGGAAGCTATACAATACCACAATCATAATCTTGGGCAGTGCTTGGATATATTTCCTAATTTTGTGTCAATTCTTATCATGTTAGTTTAAAAAAAAGTTTTGATCAATAATTTTAAAAAGGCATGTTGATGCATTTGACATTTTTGGTTGGGAGACTTAAAACAGTTAAAACAAACTAAGGCATAGATAGTGTAGGAAGGAACTGCAGATGCTGGTTTAAACTGAAGATAGACACAAAATGCTGGAGTAACTCAGCAGGACAGGCAGCATCTCTGGCGAGAAGGTCTCTCCAGAGATGCTGCCTGCCCCGCTGAGTTACAGGCAAATCTCAGAATCACGAGGAGGGGCATACAGGAGGTGGGAAGCAAACACACCACACCCCCACCCCATTCATCGAACATAGAGCAGTACAGTTCTGGAACAGGCCACTTGGCACAATGTCTCTGCCGAAAATGATGTCAATTTAAACTAATCTCCTCTGCCTGCATGTAATCCAAATCCCTCCATTCCTAGCATATCCATGTCCTTGTCTAAAAGCTTCTTAAATTCCCAAATCGCACCTGTGTTCACCCTGACAGTGCATTCCTGGCTTCTACAACTGTTTGTGTAAAAAAACTTGCCCCATACATCTCCTTTGAATTTTTCCTCACTGAATTTCAAACTGTGCCCTCTCGTCTTTAACATTTCCACCCTAGGGAAAAAGGTTCTGACTGGCTACCCTATTTTTACCTCTCATCATTTTATGGACTTCTACCGATCTTCCCTCAACCTCTGATGCTCCAGAGTAAACAAACCAAGTTTATCCAATCTCACCTTATAGCTAATACCCTCTACCAGAATTCTGGTACATCTCTTCTGCACCCTGTCCAAAGACTCCACATTCCTTCTGAAATGGGGCAACTAGAACTGCACACAATACTTCAACTGTGGCCCAAAGACTTAATAAATTACAACATGACTTGTTGACTCTTAATCTCAAGTGAAGGCAAGTGGACCTACACCTTCTCTACCACTCTTTTTACTTGTCTTGCCACTTTCAGGGAGCTAGTTTCATGGAGCTCATAGAGTTCATGGAAATTGAACCATTCGCACAACTCGTCCGTGCCAACCTGAGTTAATCCCATTTGTTTCCATAATTATCAATGGGCAGTAGTCAATGCACCGGAGCATAACAACAAACATTTCAGTTGCAAATCGCACACTGCAAATTGTAAAGGAGCATGTAACCCAAAGCATTGTCGTTTTCCACATTGAATTGAGTGATCCCGTCTGAGGGTTCAGTGGACCTAGTTGGTTGGCATGCAGAAGTCACCGATCAAAGTTAAGTAAAGGACTTACCTTACATGTGATCCTATCTAGCACTGCAGTAAAACAAGGTAGTCCCAGAGTGCTCAGAAGTGGTTGCTCCCAGGACTGCGTGGCCTAACGTTCCCCCAAATGCTCCAAAACAATCATTGTTTGAGGAACAACATCATCCTGTGCACAACGATGCAGAAATCGAAAGGAGGAATCACTCTGGGAAATATCTTGTCAAATTTCCAGAGTGACAAAATGTGGCCCAGAAGTGGTAAACATTTCACTCTGTAGAATGTCCATTTGCAATGCCGGCTAAAGAGAAGCATTGTGCAATTGCATTTCTAGTCCTCTGCCCCCTGATTCAGCTCCATCAGTTTCAGGCTCAGTAACTGCTCCCAGTCAACATACTGTGTGGGTGACTGTGTTTATGATGATGCTAATGTAACTCTCTCACACTGTCAGACTCAATAACTCCTCCCAGTGAGTATCCTGTGTTAATGAATGCATTTCTATTGATGTTAATGAGGCTGTATCAGGTTCAATAACACCTTCTATTGTCATTACCAGTCACCATCATTGATAAGTTGCAAATGAAAGGATCTTATGACTAATCCATTTTTGCAGTGAAAAGAACAGAACAGCAATCATCCCTGCAGTGTGTATCACAAGCAAAACATATGGATGGGCACATCACAATGCTATAGAGTGCTACTTATAAATATTATGAAATACATTTTGAAATGGGACTTCACAGCCCTCATTCCTTAATGCATCATCTAAAATGATTCTGTGCATCCCTGAAGAATATTATATTAATCAAGTTGTGTTTAAGCAGCTATTTCCTCCTTTATAATAAACAAGCAATGACGCAAATCAAAGCAGCATAACATTGCTGCCCCAGAAGGTACACAAAAATGCTGGAGAAACTCAGCGGGTGCAGCAGCATCTATGGAGCGAAGGAAATAGGCAACGTTTCGGGCCGAAACCCTTCTTCAGACCCTCCCTCCAATTGCTGCCACAGATATGGTCCTGCCTTTTTCAGCTCCCCCCCCCCACCCCCCCCCCCCCGTAAATTTAGGAGAGCTTTGCCAAAAGGAGAACTCTGAACTATTTTTTTAAGCTAATTGCTTTTATTTCACTAATGCTACCAAGAAAGGGAACCACAAGGAGGGGCTATTCAGCAGGATATTGCCATTCATCTCTGTCTGAAAGTGCTCCCTCCAATCCTACCTGTTCTGTAACCAACTAGAACAGGCGTTGCACACTAGCAAATACATTCTCCCCTCAGGTGGGCACTGCTAAGTTCAAAGCTATCCCCTTGCTCCTTTTAAATGCATTTTAATATTTTCAAACCATGTTCGATTTATTTTTATTGTTACAAAATCTACCAACTTATAACCATGCACGATAACAGCCATTTCTCATATGTAAATATATAATGCCATTGTTGTAATTTATATGGGATTTGGAACCAGATTACTGTGTGTGGCAAGACTGTATGAATGAGAGCTATATGTTATGGAAAGGGTCAGAGAGAGCAGTTGATTTCGACAGAACAACAACATTCCACGCAGAGATATTATTATCATCCTTATTGAATAAATCTTTTCAACAAGCCCTTTTACTTAATTTCTGGACTGGATACATGTCGGGCAAAGAAAGTGCAGCTAACTTTAATTCTGATAGAAACTCAGATCAAGTCCTATTATGACTGTAGCAAAGAAAGTTAATCAACCAGACACAAAATGCTGGAGTAACTCAGGTTACTCAGGCAGCATCTCTGATTAGAAGGAATGGGTGACATTTCAGGTCGAGAGCCTTCTTCAGACGTCTGAAGAAGATTCTCGTTTCAAAACGTCACCCATTCCTTCTCTCCATCAAAACTTCCATTGTTCCTTGCTATTCTGTAAGGTGTAATGTTGGAGCTCAATAAAAAACAAGTTGTTTTAGAAAAAGAGCATGTAGGCACTTACTTTTAGATGCCCCAGAGAACCCTCTCTTGCACGACAATCTTTGCACCATTCTATTGTTCTGCATTTGTCATTGTTTTATTATTGCATCTGCCATTATCATGTACCCAATGTGTCATGTGTGCCCTATGAGCTTCATGCAAACAAGGAATCTCATTACACCCTGGCATATATGACAATAAACTCTGAATGTCAATCTTGAGAGAAGTAAATGCCACTGCAGAAATTCAAGGGGAACGCTAAGCCAGAATTTTTCAAGAAAATAATTGCATGTCTATGTTTATTTTTTATAATTTAGAAATATTACAACTTGCAAAGAGATGGACTGGCTCTGTATCATTTGTCAGGTTTTGCCATTTTTGTAATTTTGTAATAATGTGTATTTTGTAATGATGTTCATTTTTGTTCATTTTGTAATAATGAATAAGTCGTGCCAGTGCCTCCACTTTCTTGAAGGTTTACAGAGATTCAGTATGTCTCTGAATATTCTTAACAAACATTTAGACGTGTACTGTAGAAAGTATCCTGACTGGTTGCATCATGACCTGGCAAGACAATTCCAATGCTTACAGACTGGTGTCCTAAGTCTGGTCCATCATGCGCACAAAACATCTACATGAGGATCTGTCTCAAAAAGGCGACTCACTCACTCACTTTACTCACTGCTACCAGTGGACACAGGTACAGAAGCCGAAGTCCCACATCACCAGGTTCAGAGACAGCAATTTTCCTACAACTATCAACTTCTTGAAGCATCCAGCACAACCTTAATTCTCCCTCAACAATGGAATACTGCAGACTTACTCTTGAACTACCATGGGCTTGTTATTGTTTCCTAATTATGTTTTAGTACTATTCTTTCATATCATTTATGAACACTTTGTTGTGTGTTGGTCTGAGACTATTTGCTTGTGATACTGCTGCAAGCAAGATTTTCACTGTACCAGTGCATCATCATACTTGCGCATATGACAATTAACTCAACATGATTGACTTGACTGCTCATTAGTGCACTGAACTGTTAAAAGTTTCTTCATGCACTTCAGATGCTACTGGTCTGTGTGGGCATTTCTCTACTCCACAGGCAGAAAAGAGTCAGAAATATGATTTGTGTGTAGACATATACAATCCCATACCAAAAGTGCAATTGCTCTGTGCAGTGAAGTTTCTACCTCCAAC
Organism: Malacoraja senta; assembly: GCA_038087875.1. Taxonomy (NCBI): domain Eukaryota; kingdom Metazoa; phylum Chordata; class Chondrichthyes; order Rajiformes; family Rajidae; genus Malacoraja; species Malacoraja senta. The sequence continues at coordinate 27,623 of JAXLNO010000324.1, read as the reverse complement.
ATATAAATTCAATATCATTGGGGTTAGCTGCAATCAAGTTCTCTAACAACCAATTGTGTTAAAGAAGGAACTGCAGATGCTGGAAAATCGAAGGTACACAAAAATGCTGGAGAAACTCAGTGGGTGCAGCAGCATCTATGGAGCGAAGGAAATAGGCAACGTTTCGGGCCGAAACCCTTCTTCAGCCAATCAATATTTGTGAAGGCAAGCAATTGGTCACCAAACATAACTGGAGCAACACACTGTAAATAATGAACCTGAATGTGCTGAGGCTGACTGGGGTTTCCATAGAGACCTCGGCTGGCCACAATATGCCTGTCAGCAGACTTCACACTTCCTTGGCTAAGCAGGAGGTTGGATGTGGGTGCATCTGACCTCTTGCTTCACCGGAGAGTTCAAAGATATTTAGTAATGCGCAGAGCTGAAAGACAGGATACACTTTGTATCTGATTCCTCAGCTTTACCTCAATCCTGGCAGGCAAATTTGGTCTACCCCAGTCATTAGAATCAGGTTGCTGACCTTCACTAAAAAGGTGTGTTGTGTTTTCCTGACTTTATTTAATTGATATTGATGTTTTAGTTAATTTAAATTGGTTTAAAAGTGATTTTTTTGAATTTTTATTAACATTATTTATTAACTATTTTAATGCTTTTATTTGTTTCTAATCGGAGGCATAGAACATAGCATATAGAAAAGTACAGGAATGGAAGCGGCTCTTTAGCTTACAATGTCTCCTTTAAGCATTGCCCCTTTCATCCTAAAACTGTGTCCATTAGTCTTTGACAATTCCACCATGGGGAAAAAGTTCTGACTGTCTACCCTATATCGGTCTCTCATACTTTATACTTCTATCAAATCTCCCCTCAACCTCTGGCGTTTCAGGGAAAACAATCCAAGTTGGTCCAACCTCTCACTCCAGCTAATACCCCCTAATCCAGATAGCATTGTGGTAAACCTCTTCTGCACCCTTTCCAAAGCCTCCACTTCTTTCCTGTAATGGGGTAACCAGAACTGTCAGCAATACTCCAGATGCAGCCTTCCCAATGACTTATAGTCTCCATCGTGAAGCAATGTAAAATACCTCTGATAACACTAAGAGTCAGAAATCCATTAGGCCGGTCTGCAGTCTGGCCATTATTCATCAAGTACCCCAGGCCAGAACAGCCACAACAATGAGACAGATAGGCCATTGGGATGCACAATGGCACAAATAAGTAAGTGGCATCTTACTGGAGAAGAGATGCAAAGCACAGCCTGAGTCAAGCACCATCTGGCCCAATGTGATTCCATTGTAAAATCTCAGCTTAAAGGTTGTAACTTCACAATGAATGGTTCATATGGCAGTGGCAGAGCTGCCAACTCTCATGCATTGAGCGTGAGAATCACGCATTTCGCCCAATTCTCACGATCTCACGCTCTTCACAGAATTTCTCACGCTCTGTCATGAGAAATTCTGTGATCAACGAGAATTTCAAAACTAATATCAACTGCATGGGCTGTGGATGTTGGAGAGCCGGGGCTGAGGGAGCGATGGAAGCAGAAGTAGCGGCAGGGGCAGATGCAGATGGGGAGCCGGGACTGGCGAGTGTTTGCCAGGCTGGCGAGTCGCTCGCCGCAGCTCCGGCCGTGGAGCAGCCTCAGTTCAAGAGTCCCGGGCCGTCGGAGGCGTCGGAAGCGTTGCGCTGCTGTCATGAGAGACTCTGCGCCAAATTCGCCCTGGTGACTGCCATGGACCAGGCTGCGGCTCGGTGCATCCTGGAGGACAACCAGTGACTGTTGGAAGTAGGTACCAAGCACTGGGTAGAAACGGTGGAAGATAGTGGCCTTCAAATGGGGGTGGTTGGAGAAAGCATCCTGCTTGCCTGTTAGATTTTCACTTTGCAGGAAAAACGTTCCCGATGTTGGGGGAGTTCAGAACCAGCGGTCACAGTTTATGAATAAGGGGTAGGCCAGTTAGGACTGAGATGAGGACAAACTTTCTTCACCCAGAGAGTTGTGAATCTGTGGAATTCTCTGCCACAGATAGGCAGTGGAGACCAATTTGCTGGATGTTTTCAAGAAAGAGTTACATTTAGTTCTTGGGGCTAGCGAAATCAAGGGATATGGGGAAAAAACAGGAAAGAGGTACTGATTTTAGATGAACAGCCATGATCATATTGAATGGCGGTGCTGGCTTGAAGGGCCAAATGGCCTATTCCTGTACCTATTTCTATGTTTCTATGCTTGAGTATATGGCAATAAAACTCGACCACTTGATTTTGAAGCATTCATGCATGGTGGAGGTATAATGTAGTCATAGAGTGATACAGTGTGAAAACAGGCCCTTCGGCCCAACTTGCCCACACCCGCCAGCATGTCCCACCTACACTACCTGCTGTTGGTCCAATCCCTCCAAACCTGTCCTATCCATGTATCATTCTAAATGTTTCTTAAATGTTGGGATAGTCCCTGTCTCAATTACCTCCTCTGGCAGCTTGTTCCATACACCCACCACCATTTGTGTGGAAAAAGTTACCCCTTAAAAAGTTACCTCTTAAAAGTACTTAAAACAAAAAACATTGAGATCATACTTCTACAATGCACTAAAATATTATTTTAATACATCAAATTTCAAAAAGTCCGTACCATGGGAGGGGGGGACCCCTCTCCCACACCCTCCCCCCACTCGGTTGCTCCACTCCCTCGCCGGATACCTCCAAAGCCAGTGATCAGTGATTGCTCAGCCCCCCCCCCCACTTTCAAAAATGCTCCGCAGGCCCTGGTTCAGACGGCGAGCACTGCCAGATGTGAGCGGGGAACTAAGGCCAGTTTTCTGTGCTCAGCGCTTCGTGTTTCAGAGTTAGCTAATGTTAATGATTTGTAATTAGTCTGATTTGTAATTAGTTGAAAAAAACTTAATTTATTCTTCTGAAATATCCAGGGGGATGGGTTAAGTGTAATATTAAAATAACATGCAAGGTGTCAGGATGTCTGTCACAACATACAGCCCCAATAACCCATTATTTCCTTCAGTTAAATATTGGGAAGGTAGCACTATTGTTATTTGCCACTCGACTATTATGTTTGTTTACCTCACTGAATATTTCTAAACCCACCCCCCCCCAAATTCCTTTGACAGGTTGAATAGAAATGTCCCAAATCCCGTTGTTTTATTAATTGAACACGTAGATGAACATCCTCAATCAGATGGAAACTGATTCAGATGCGACGTTTAAGAGCTTGTTCAAAGAAGGGGCATATTTTAAAGGAGTGACAGAGATACTTGCAGGGGAATGTGTGAGGAGGTCATTATTTGTCTTTAGTAGTAGCTTGAACCAGGACATCTGAAGATTCAAAGTTTAATATAGTAATTGTGCTGATACTGACTCCAACCAACCACGTAATGAATATCATCCATTCCGGTGGTTTATATTTTCTGATGCCATTTAAACTTCACTTGGATTTCAATCACTTCAATGTAAAAGTAATTGGGAATGGGGAGCATTGGAACAACAATTTGCCCTCAGTACATTAACTGTATATATGATAATGTATGCATGTTGATAGGTGCAATCAAACAAAGATATTTTTATCATTGTTGTGTTTATGAATACCACAGAAAATATGATGTACTCTCAAGATCACATTAAATAGAATATTATTGCATTAATATATAGTTATTGGACTTTGCATTTTGGAAAAGTCCCAGCTGAGAGGAAGACAGCAAAATACTGAAAATATTGGGGGTGAAAAAGACTTCAGGACCGTTTGTTAGGAAAATGAAGGAAATGTTAACAGAATACTTATGCAGCTGGGTGAGTATAATTTTATGGATGACAAGTTGTGTTCAACCAATTGATGACTTCTTTGACAAAGTAAAGGCCGTGTCTTACCTGTTTGCGGTCATCGGCGGTGAAGCGCGGCGTCGCCGGTAGCGAGGAACGCGCGGCAACGGCGAGAGCGTCGAGGCTATCCACCGGAGCGCCGCACGGATGCTGCGCGGGGGCCGAGTTAATTCAAACACGGCGGGTCCCACGTGCTTGCGGTAAGTAAAAAAAGGGCGGGCCGACTGCGATGACGTCGGCCCCCCGCACGTGACTCACCAGCGGCGGCTGTGGCGGCGGCCATCCTGATCGCGGCGCTGTAGCGGTGGCTGTGCCTGCGGCCGCGCAGCACACGTGCGTCACTGGCGGAGGCTGTGGCAGAGGAGGTTTGACGCACGGCGCTCGAGCCACACTGGCGGCGGCCCGTGCGAGCGGCCGTGCGCACTTGTGCATCACTGGTGGAGGTTGTGCGGTGAGTATAGTGTTTTCGACATTGTCGATTTTATTTTTGCACCGCGCGGTGTTGGGAACACCGTCGCACGGCCCGGGAATTGTTCTTTCTCACGAGTGCGCGGTCTATGGCGGCAGATTCTTCCCATTTCGCCGCCAATGACCGCAGATTCGTGAGACAGACCTTTAACTAGCATGTTAGATAACAAGGAAGCCAATGGATGTAGCAAATTTTGTTAGTTTTGTGGGACAAATTTTGTCCCACACCCTACCGCCCCCCCCTCAGTCTCTACGCTCCGTCGGGCTTGGTCTCTCGCAATTTCTCACTCCCAACTCTCACCCAATGTTGGCAGCCCTGCAGTGGTTTGTGATGTACAGTGGCATCACCATTGACAGCAACTGAGGAATTTTACAGGTATTCCTAGCTGTAGAGAAAATGTCCTTTCTATCTGTTCGTGGGGAAAGGAAGATCAAGGCCAGTACAAGCAATCTTTTCATTTATAAGTTGTGCCATAATGAACAGATTCAATTTGTCAACAGTAAATACTTGTTTCCTTTTTCAGTGATTTTCTCCCCTCACTTTGCTGGCCAATGGCTGTTAAAGAGGATGATGAATACAAACCACTTTAAGGTACTGATCAGATAAGACACAGCGGGAGAGTAGAGCACTCTCTTCAGGAGTAACAAGCATCATCTTATAAATTCCATCAATTCAACATTGCCTGAAAGACTCAGGCAGCAGTCAAAGCCATTTGCAAATATTTAAAGTGCTTTCAATGTTGCCCTTTAGTTGCCACATCTTTTCATTCACACAAGCTCTCAGACTTCATCCAGCATCCCTTCAGAACACAAGCCTTCTCCACAGCAACAGAAGAGGTATTCTAAAGAGAGACACTTAGTGTTGATTATATTATATAATCAATGACCTGTTTGATTGGTCAAAATTCTGGCTGACAGAGCCTGCTGTGACAGGCCATGCTTCCTGTGCCAATAATGTTTAATTTAGTTTGGTTTACATTTTGAGATACAACGCGGAAACAGGCCTTTCAGCCCACCGTGTCCGCGCCGACCAGCGATCCCCGCACACTAACACTTTCCTACACACACTAGGGACAATGAACAATTTTACCAAAGCCAATTAACCTACAAACTGTACGTCTTTGGTGTGTGGGAGAAAACCGGAGCAATGCCGCACAGGTCACGGGGAAACATACAAACTCAACGTACAACTCCATACTCCAAACACACACAACGTACAAACTTCATACAAACAGCACCCAAGGTCAGGATCGAACCTGGGTCTCTAGAGCTGTAAGCCAGCAACACTGCCGCTGCACCACCATGCTGCCATGTTCACAAAGGTTAATACAGAAGTTTTATATATAATGGACAACTTAACTGTGAGTTAATCTGACTGGGGAATTGCTGGAACACAAAACTGGTGAGAAATGTAAGTTATTTCTTTCTTTCCTAATAATCTACATATGGTATCAATATATTTATTGAGAAACTCTGTGTTCCCTTTCAGACCTGAAAGAAGAGAAGTATTTCTTTCTTTACCTCCAACTGGAAGAGTGCAACAGTTCATCTGTAATCTTTTCACCTGTGCATCAATAAAAGTGTGCCAGGTGTCTGCCTAGATTCCCTCCAGAATTGCTTTCATCAATGTAGTTCCACCTCATATAATGTTCCTGGAATAATGGGACAGCCTTCAAGATGTCTTTAAACAAGATTTTCTAAAACACCATAAGAAGCAGTGGTTATCTGTTCTTGGAAACTGGTTGTATTAAGGCCTTGTCCCTCTTTCCCGAGTTATTCACGAACTCTCCCGAGTTTTCCCCTTGATTCGAACTAGGGGAATGTCGGGTAATGTCGGTAGCGAGCTTGTAGGAGTCCGTAGATGTTTCGTAGCGGCTCATAATGCCAGCCGTAGGAACTCGGGGCATCAGGTAAGTCGGGATGTTTTTTCAACATGTTGAAAAATGTCCACGAGTTTAAAAAAATAGCCCCGAGTACCTACGAACGGCTATTACCGTAATTCTTCGAGTTCGAATCAAGGGGAAAACTCGGGAGAGTTCGTGAGTAACTCGGGAAAGTAGGACAGAGGCTTTACAGAGTTGTTTGGAGCATTCAGGAAAATGAAAATGCTCATTGAATACAGATAGTTTGATGTCAAGGTGGGAAGGGGATGAAAACAATTCAAGATGCTTCTCTGTGTTGAACAGTTTCCTGAATAGTGAACTGCAATAAATCCTCATACCCATGTTGGTCATGTAAGCCATGTGATTCTAGATCCTCTTGACCATGCGATCTTTGATAGACTATAAAAAAGCATCTCTGTAGAATAGATAAACGTTCAAAGGCATGTGAAAAGTAAAATGCAACAAAAAAAAAGTTGTATTTCAGTTATTTCTTGATTCCTGCATTGTGCTTTTTTACTGATCAATATGTATGTTTATTGATGAATTCTCTGCACAAACTCTGGGTTGGTAGGTTCCTCTCCAATGTTACGGCCACTGCTGAGTATTTTCTTTTTGCCCTGAATCTTAAATCCATACCACATTGGAGTAAAGATCCAAAATGAAGTAAAGTATTTTCACCTTGACTCTAGGTGCTGACAGGGTGAGAAAGAGAGAGAGGCTCATGTGGAACATAAACACTGGCACAGACGTGTTGGACCCAATGGCCTGCTTCTGCCCTGTTATTCTACTTAAACCACAGACACCCTGCCGCCAAATAACTGGCGGCGTAGATTTTTGGCAGCTCAGTTGTAACAGCATCAAACAAAAGGCCGAGTTCCATGTGGACTGACAGCCTTCACCCAACAGACCATGAGCAAGGTAAAGGCTACAGGCAGGCTGCTGTCATCAGTAATGAAATAAGCAATGAGTAGGGCTAAATCTGCAGAATGCACAAAAGGCAAAGGTTGTTTCAATGGGGACGGGGTTGGGAGGAGGGTTTACGTTGGAATAATCAAGCTAGCCCACATTGGAATGTATTGCATTACTGAAACTGGGTTCAGGGGAGCTTTTTCAATAATTGGCCAGATCTTTCATTACCAGTTTGCCAAGTAGTGTCTTATGCAGCCAAAGGCCCAACTTATTGATTCACATCTGTGCCACGTATAGAGGGACCTGAGAAAAGTAGGTAAGAACCTTATCCAAAGTTTTCTTGATTCAGTAATGAAATATTCACACCAGGAGATACACGTCACCCAACTGTAAAAAAGATGTGGGATGCCAACCAATATATTAAAATAAAAAAATTAGCCTAATTTCAATGATCAAGAAATTACTAGACTCAGTAGTTTAAAGATATAGCATAGAAACAGACCCGTCAGCCCACACAATGTACACCAAACATCAATCCCCCGTTTACACTAGTTCTATGTTATCCCACTGTATCATCCGTTCCCTTTACATTAGTGGCAATTTTACAGATTGCAATTAACCTACAAACCTGCGTCTTTGGGATGTGGGAGGAAACTGGAGCACGCGGATGAAACTCATGCAGTGACAGGGAGAATGAGCAAACTCTATATAGACACCACTTGAGGTCAATATCGATCCCAGGTTTATGTTAGTTTAGTTTAGAGATACAGCATGGAAACAGGCAATTCGACCCACCGAGTCCATACCAACCAGCGATCCCCGCACACTAATGCTATGCGATTACACCAAGCCAATTAACCTACAAACCTGTACATCTTTGGAGTGTGGGAGGAAACTGGAGATCCCAAAGAAAACCCATGCAGATCACAGGGAGAACATACAAACTCCGTACAGACAGCACCCATAGTCAGGATCGAACCCGGGTCTCTAACGCTTTGAGGCAGGAGCTCTATTAGCACCGCCACTGTGCCACCCAAGTTCAGGAAAGAATAACGGACATCTGGAAGTCTTGCAGTATTTCAGAGATAAGATGGATTGAGAAATGTCATTTCACATTTCTCACACAAACTTTCAGAAAGCATCTGAGAATAGCACTCATAAGATATATTTAAAAAACCTGAAGATCATGGAATTAAATGCAAATTATTGACTTTTGAGAAAATTGGCAGAGTAGCTAATGACGGAGTGTTGGGATGGGAAGATGGTTCACAAATCTGCAATGTGCCACCTGGACAAAGATCTGTGCTGAAGAACTATTCACTTATTAATGACTTAGATGGAAGGTTTGAAAGTCAATTCCAAATTTGTCAATGTGACAAATGTAGGCAGCATGACAAGTGGAATACATCAGGATGGTATTCATAGATTAAATGATCACAAAGAGTTTTGACAAATGAATTTCAATGTAATGTGAAGTCATATATTTTGGATCTAAAAAAGATGAAACAGCATAATTTATTGATGGTGAAAAAGCTAGAAAATGTGGAGGTCCACAAAATACTATGAATCCAGGATCATTAACAAATCAAAGAGGCACAGAGAGGATAATGGAGCCATATATTTACCGTTTAGTAGGCTGGAATAATAAAAGGTGGAACTTATACTGCAGTTGGATAAAACTGCACCTGGAATTTTAGGAGGAGTTTGGGCACAAGGGTTTAAGTAGTGCATGATGGATTGGAGAAAGTGAATTTGCCTGGGTGATACCTGGACTACAAGGGTTAAATTATAAGGACACATGATATAAACTAGGGCAGTTATGCTATGACTTTAGTAAGTTAAAGGCTAATTTAATTAATGTGTTCAAGAAATCAAGAGGACCTGGTAACTGGATAGAGATACAGTATCTCCACTGGTTGTAGATTTAGCTCCAGGAACTCTCGTTCCAAACTTAGAGGGTGGTAAAGGCTTCAAATATCCTTCTGCAAAGAATTTTTTTTTTTATACAATTGTTAATTTTAAACTTGAGATTGATAGATTTTCATCAACTAAATGTATGAATGGACATGGAGAAAAGATGACATATTGTGTAAAGTCACTGATTTGCCATGATCACGTTAAATGGTGAAATAAGCTTGTGAGAGGGAATTCAAAATTCCTATCTCTAAATTTCCTAGAATGTACTGTAATTAAAATAACAATACAGGGTTGTAAGGCATAACATTTCAAAGAAACAAGCAGAGAGCATTTCTAGATGGATCTAACTGAAAAGCAGGGAAATTATCTTAAAAGCCCTGTCCCACTGTACGAGTTCATTCAAGAGCTCTCCCCAGTTTAAAAAAAAATCAAACTTGTGGTAATGGACCGTTTATTTGAGCCATGACACCAACTAGACAAATGCCGAGCTAGATATGGGAAGATTGTGTCATATAGAACTAAATGGTATGTTTGTGTGAATATTGAAATATCTCCAGATAACTAATCAATGTAATGGGTTTTTTTTTAATTTGGTAAGTGAACCACACGGTCTTATTCCATTTTTAAAATGTATTTACTTCTTTTTTTTCCCTATCTATTTATTTTTTTATTTTGACTGTTGTTTTTCTTATTTTGTTTTATTTATGGTGATGGTGTTGCACTGTTTTGTATATATCTCTGTGAAAAATCAATAAAAACTTTAGTGAAAAAAAACGCAACTCATGGTAAGCACGTAGAATGTACGTAGCGGGTACGTCGGAGCTCGGGGACGTCTCTAAGCGGCTCGTAATGCTAACGGTAGGTACTCTGGAAACGCGGTAAGCTCGGGAAGACTTGTGAAGATTTTTCAACATTTTGAAAAATGTCCACGAGAGCCCCGAGTACCTATGAGCGGCCATTACCGTAAATCTCCGCGTTCGAATCAGGGCAAACTCGGGAGAACTTTTCCAATCCAATCCAATCCAACTTTATTTGTTAAGCACTTTAAAACAACCAATGTTGGCCAAAGTGCTGTACAGAAGAATAAACAAGACATCATAAACAGACAACATAACACAACATAACGGTGCCGACACAGCAAAGGCACGGTCCCCTCCGAGCTTCAAACAAAAAAGCAAAAAAGGCAGAACAAAAAAGACACGACACACTATCAGAGACTCAACATGAACATCCCCCCACAGCAGAGTCGACACTCTCCACTGTGAGGGAAAGGCACCAAAATGTCCAGTCCTCCTCCTAGTCCACCCGAGGTCGGGGCCAGCTTGAGGGCTCCGCAGCCAGTCGCTGCAACGGCAGCCCGAATGAACTCGTACCGTGGGACAGGGCTTTTAGCTTGTCCACAACCTTAGCTGAACCACATAGAACATAGAACAGTACAGCACAAGAACAGGCCCTTCAGCCACAATGTCTGTACAGAACATGATGCCATCACTTTTTTACCTGCACATAACTCGTATCCCTCCATTCCCTACATAGCCATATGCCTATCCAAAAGTATTTTACATGCCATTAACGTATCTGCTTCAACTACCACCCCAGAATGCACATTTCAGGCATTCACCACACTGGGTAAAAACTAATAGGTACTTCATGTACTCCAATTATTTCAGACCCAGGTTCTGCAGAATGATTAGGACCTTGAGGCACAGGAAAAGTAAACAAAACGATTTAATGGAGCATAAGGGAAAGGGTTAAAACTGGGCCACACACGTCTTGAGCCTGTCCCACACTTCAATAAGATCATGGATGACCCAACCCTAGGCTCAACACCACTTTCCCACTCTCTCTGCAGCCTCTTTGACCCCTTTGTAGTTTAAATGTCTGCCAATCTCTGCCTTGAACACATTCAATGATTCAGCCACCACAGCTCTCTGTGAATTCCAAAAGTTCATAACCCTCTGAGAGAAGAAATTCCTCCTCATCTCTGTCATAAATAGAAGATTCCATATTCTGATATTATGCCTCCTAGTTCTGGATACCCCCAAGCAGGGAAGAAATCCCCTCAGAACCTACCATATCAATCCCTGCCTGAGCATTGCATGCTTCATAAAGATTAACGATCAAGAACAATTGAATTGTTTTTTCCCAGAGAGGAGATCAAGACCTGACTTCTTCAGACTCATGAAGATCGTGAAGGTTTTTTTTAAATAGGGCAGACACAATGAAGATGAATTCACTTGCAGACAGATAATACCTTGGAACCATTTGGAGATTCATAAACCTTAACTGAGTGTCACAGGGTCCTCCGTTTATCACAACTTCCATCAATGACTTGAAGAAAGGACATTTACACACCACACAACTGTATTAGATGCCTAATTACACATTTCTGGTCATAAAACGCCAAAGGTGAGCCTATGCTGGAAGGAACATGCAGAAAGTCTGCAATGGGACAGAGACAAATTAAGTAAATGGACAATAATTTGCCACGTGAAGTGCAATATAATTAGGCTCTTCATAGCGAAATAGATAAGCAGAATATGTTTCAAATGGTGAGAAATTTGTAAATGTCAGTGTACACAGGAATGTGGAGGTGTTGTCTCATGTAACAACTAAATAAGCAAATAGTGCGAGTAATTAGGAAGACATAATATGTTTGTCTTTACTGGAAGGAGGTTAGAGCATGAAAGGTATAAAATTGTGTCAAAAGTGTACAGCGGTTTCTGAGAGTTCTTCCAAAGTACAAAGCGCAGAATCACTCTCATTACCTTAAAGCAGATACACGCATCACTGTAGGTGCAGTTGTAGAGTCATTGGATTGAGTTTTGAGTGAAGGAGGCTTGATTATAAGGAGAGACTGAATAAGGATAACCAGAGGTTGAAGAACAAATCGATGTTGTTGCAAAATACAGATTCTGAGAGGGATTGACAGGTACGATTCCAAGAGGCTGTTTTCTTGAACAGGAGAATCTAGAATAAAGGGTCGAGATAAAGAGCCAATTACTTAAGACAGGGATGGATAAATAATATTGTACAAAGGGTCATAAAGTTTTGGCATTTCCTGGATGTTCACTTATTAAATATAGCCAAGTCTCATGGATAGATTTATGTACTTCAAGGGTACCAAATGGGATGGGAATTAGGGAAGAAAGTATACTAGCTATATGATCAGCCATGATACCATTAAAAGGTAAAGCAAGTCAAACAAGTATATGGCCGGTTCTTCTAAATCAGATGCCTTTACCTGTGTTCTGTGCCAGATAGATGCTTGGTTGTGAAATTAATCAAAGCAGTCAATGAGACAACTAGTTAATTATTTTTGAGGGGAAGTTGCCATAGACATGAGGAGTCGGAGGCGATGTGAATAGTATTAGACATCAGGAGTCAAGGGAAGACCTCTTTCAAGCAGTGTAGGAACTATTAATTGGAGGTTCAAACAGCTATGTGGTAAAGACAAAGTAAATCTGTACCAGTATTAATAATAGAGATTTGTCAACACAATTGTACAAGATCCCTAAATTCCATTAGCTGCATACTTGGTGCATAATTTTTGCCATAACATGGACAGGATCCTCTCCTCCCATTGTGTACATGTGCAGCAATTAAAGTGTGTCACAAGCTGCAAAGTTAACGTGTCATGTATAAATCTGCTGCAGTAAGAACCCCTGAACCTACCTAATTATCCAGACTTAGAATTAATTTCACCTAAACATACAGTTTAACCTGACCATAATATTACTTGGGAAGGAAGCTGGAACAGTGTTAGAACAAACAAAGACACAGAGTGCTGGAGTAATGCAGTGGGTCAGGCAACATCTCTGGAAGACGTGTATAGGTGACATTTCAGGTTGGGGCCCTTCCTCAAGATCAATTGGAGGCTCATTCACTAATTCAGTTCAGTGTTAGAGACTTGAGGTACTCGAGTATCACATGGCACAGTGGCGCAACTGGTTGAGCGACTGCCTCACAGCTTAAAAGACCCAGGTTCAATCTTGACCCCGGGGGCTGTGTGTGCAGTTTGCACGCTCTCCCTGGGAACGCATGGGTTTCCTTCCACATCCCAAAGATGTGCGGGTTTGTAGGTTAATTGGCCTCTTTAAAATTGTTCCTAATGTGCAGGAGTGGATAAGAAAGTGGGAAAGCATAGAACAAGTGTGAAACGGTGATCAATGGTGGGCGTGGACTGGGATGGTCGAAGAGCCTGTTTCCATGCTCTCTCTCTAAAACAAAAAACAGTGATTTCTCGTTCGTTAGTCGGGCACCGAAATATAAATCATATTAAGTAATAATACTGTCCGTGCACATCATTTAAGAACATGCATGAGAGTGAAGAGAAGTTGGCTATGTTGAAAGAGGCAGTCAAGTTAAAATTTATGGTGTTTTCTGGCAGTAAAACATGGAAACAGTACTCTTTGCAAGCCCGCAGCTATTAACTTGGAGCCACTTAATGTAAAACAGGAATTTTAACAACATACAACTCAATTTGACTACTTAATGCAAACACTTCTTTCTATCCCCATTATCTCAAGATTACCATTGGAGGTCTTTTTCTACCCTCTATCATCACCTCTCTGGCCACCACCCACACATAATTTGTGTCTTTGCAAGCAGGTCAGTCGCTTTGTAAAATATGTCTGTTTCAAATTACAGCCATGGTTCGATAGTTGATTTGGTTGAGAGGAAATTTGAAACACATGGCGGCTTTGCCACTGCGCTATTTTTCAAATTTTTAATTGCCATTGAATAACTCTGAGAGGAAAAGTATTCATTTCATTATTAAAATCAAAGTAACTTGCATTTGTCAGATTTGCTGATTAGCTTTTAAAACTCAGAAAAAGTGACCCTAAAGTGGATAATCCACATTCATATTTTAAAGTGTATGTACTTTGTTCCAGGTTTCTATTTGCTGAATTTACTGAGTTGTCCCAAAAGCTGACAGAATATGTCTTATTGCTCAGTGAAAAATCATTTGTAGATAGCTGAGGACATTGCCCCATTGTAACTTGGTATCATCACATGTGCCACACTTATTCAGCTATTATCTGAATCCTCTTCATCAGTAGTGGCAGAAGCATTGGATTACCAAAATGGAAATCAAGACTTCAAACCGCACAATAGAAAGCTACAACATTTGTAGAATAAAATTATCATGAAAATTGCTGAACTGTAAATATGTAACTGGTTCACCAACTTACTTCAGGATGGCTTAGTTGTCCGACATATTCTGGCCTACATGTGACCCCAACACTTCACTGAATAATTCACTAATTAATGTCCTCTGATGTGGCCTTGTAAGTCATTCAATTGGAAAAATAATTGCAATTGGCCTATGCCAATAAATGAAAACATCCTCATAACAAATACTATATTAACTATTTTTTTTAAAGCAGCTCATATGCAAACTGCCAGCACTTACACAGACAGACCCAATCTGTATTTAACTGCAATACATTTGTTCTCATATCCCCACGCCCTTTTTGCAGTATATCTATCACACCTGTACCAGTACGACTTCCAGAAGGCCTGTTCTCCCAAGAATCTCCTCAGTACTGATTAATGCCACACCATTAAAGAACGTGGACAAAACGACACAGATATGCTCACACAGTTTTTCAGGTGTCAGACTCAGCAATTATGATATTTGACTTTCTGGTGTGTCTGTCAGCTGTTGACACAAATGCTACCTTGATGGGCTGCTAACATCTTAAGAGACACTCATGTCTTATCATATCATACCATGACAGTTGTTCTGCTAAAGACAAGCTCACCCCTGTAAACAGCTGTGTTTGTTTGATGCTAAGTGACTGAATGAGCAAAGACATACCAGTACTTAGTTCTTGGCCAGTTCACAAAAAACTGCAGTGAGAGGTATACAAAAGCCAGGCTGCGGGAACAAAGCTGTGTGAGTCTGCAAATTTATATTAGCAGGGAAAAGCAGAAGACATTCCCTGAACCTAAAATAAAATTTGCATCTATGAAAAGGGAGCTCAAGACACCAGGTCCCTGTTACAAAAGCCAGGTGGTGCATGGCATGTACTGAGACAAAACAAGGCAACATTACGCAGCAATACAGAGAATAACTGAGAAATTCTTTTGGGAGCAGTCAGGCTGAGGAACTTCATCTGGTAATATTACACAAGATAATGGGTGCCATTTTTGATAAACTTATTGAAATCCCATGGACCATTTTATTTAAAAAAAACATGGAAACCCTTGGATATAACAAAGGAATCCCCCTCAGTCTTTTCGACAGTGCTAGGTTATCCGGGTGAAAACAATGTTGGGAAGAAGGCAGCAGGACCATGAGAATCAGAATATACTATAAATGTGTCCAATATCACCAGGGAGAGCAGAGAGTATTCTGCAAATACAGGCGATAACAGTCCATGAACATTCCTAAAAGTAAACAGACAGATCTGAGACATGATCATGGAGGGAAGCCCTGTATTCGATAGAAATGGCATAGAAGTGTGTGGCACAGTGGTGCAATGGTCGAATTGCTGCCTTACATCGCCAGGGACCCGGGTTCCATCCTGACTATGGGTACTTGACTTAGTAAAATTGTAAAATGTCCCAAGAATGTGTAGGATAGTGTTAGTGTGCAGGGGTCGCTGGTCGTTGCCGACTCGGTGGGCCAAAGGGCCTGTTTCCGTGTGAATTACCTGATAGGAGAATGAGGCTGGTGTTCATGCGCATGCAAAGGGAAATATGGAATTAGTACATATGGGAAGTTGAAGGTTGGTGTTGCTCTGGAGTGAAGGGCTTGTCTGTTTCCACATTGTATGACTCTATGAATGCTGAATCACAATATGTTAGATGTTGTATATTTAAAACTGAGCAAGGGTAACTGAGATTTGAAATACTCTTAATGTAAACATAATCATGTGGCAGATTTATAGAAAGGTGCCCGTTTTGTACATGTAGACTTATGAGACATCCAAGGGCCATGCTTATAGCTGGAAAGGATACAGGGTTCTGGAGAAACTCAGCAGGTCAGGCAGTGTCTCTGGAGAACATGGACCGGTTTAATTTTGGGATGCTTATAGCTGCACCATTTGTACAGAGTGTACTGTAACCCGTACTGCACCCGTTGCGGGTTCTGAGGCACAATTTTCTACTTTTAAGCAAAACTTATTGGATTTTTAGCTGGAAATGCAAATTAAACCTAACTGTCTTGGGCAAAACTTGATGTAAATTGATTTCCATATTAGTGCTCTGGTCAATAACTCTTTAGAAATCTTTCATTTGTATTGTTCAAATACTTCAAAATCTACTGATGTGAGCAATTACAGACCAGGTCCAGAGTTCAGATGTAATCATTAAAATGGGTGGCTGTGTAACCACTAAAACTAATTAGTCTCAGGGCCCCTCAACAATATAGAAAAAGGATAAAAAACAGTCATTTTAACCATAACCACAAAATCTCCAAAGCATTCCTTTGGCGTCACTGGGTTAAAAATCTGGAACTGCCTTGCCCACAGCATTATAGATATATTCACTCCCCAAGGACTGCAATGATTCAAGAATTCAGCTCACCACCACCTTCTCAAATGCAATTAGAGATGGGCAATTAACTGTTGGCTCAGCCTGTGAAACCCACATACCTCAAATGAATGGAAAAAGGCAGTGGAACGCAAGAAAGTACATGTGTGTGTACTCACTGTTATAATGTTAGAAATGAAACAATCAACTCACAGAAATGTGATACATAAAACACAATATGATAATGAACAATATTTAGTGGCTAATGAGTGATAAATATTAGTCAAGGTATTTAGAGTTCCTCACTTGCTCTTCTTTGAAATAGTGCGTTTGATAATCAGTAGAGCAGATGGAATCCTGGCTGGCAGTGCTCCACAACAGGGTGAACTGAACTGGCATTAGCTCCAACCTGTTTTCTTGTGGCACATACTTGGTTCATGACAACAAAGGTCGCCAAAGACCAACAGGTCTGTAGGTTAATTAACTTCTGTAAATTGTCCTTGGTCGGCTAGAAGTAGTGTATGGGTGATCCCTGGTGTGGACACGGTGGGCTGAAGAGCCTGTTTCCACGCCGTATCTTTAAACTAAACTGGACTGTGCAATATAAATGCAAGGTTTAGGTTGGCACAGTGGCGTGGGGGTAGAGTTGCTGCCTGACAGCGAAAGAGACCCGGGATCGATCCCGACGAGGGGGGCTGTCAGTATGGAGTTTGTACATTCTCCCTGTGACCACGGATGTTTTCCCGGGTGCTCCGGTTTCCTCCCACATTCAAAAGACGTGCAGGTTTGTAGGTTAATTGGCTTCTGTAAATTCCCCCCTAGGGCATATGATAGAACTAGTGTACAGGTGATGGCTGGTCGGTCCGGACTCGGTGGCCCAAAGGGTCTGTTTCCAAGCTGTATCTCTAAACTAAACTAAATTAAACTAAACTTATGTGCAAAAAATACAGTTAGAAAAACAAGTCCAGGGTAGTGGCTGTCCATCGTGCTCTGTTGCTGAGATAGGATGACGTTGTCCAGGTCGGTTCACCTGGCACACCTTCTTCATGATTACATTGTGTTGGACCCAGGGCAGGCCAATCCAGATATTATCACCCAGGAATTTAAGTTGCTAACTCTACCCACTGCTGCCCCATTTGGTCTCCCAACTACCCCCTTCTGAAATCACCAATTAGGTCCTTGGTTTTGTTGATGTAAGTGCAAGGTTGCTGTTGCAACGTTACTAAACCTGGTGTTCTATCTCAAGAGTAATACAGCCGACATTTCCAGCTAAAGACGAAGCGTTAACAATTCACGTCACAGTCTCTTCATCTTTGGCCAGAAATGTTAACTCTATTTCTCTTTCCACAGATACTGCCTGACCTGCCAAGTGCTTCCAGAATTTTTATTTTTTTTCCAGTTCAGATCTCCAGCACCCACAAGTGCTTTATTTCTGGTTTTCAACATTTCTTATATTGTTAATCAAGCAACAAGTTATCATCATGCACAAGTTACTGACACCTTCCGCTCCAATGAATTTATGTTTTAATAATTGTCGTCATCATGAATGCACCATCACTTTTCAGCAAGATTTGGGCCAACATCTATTCCTGAGGGTCTGGTTAATCAGTCCATTGACACTACCCCCATTCAGAATCTGTATGTAATTATTCCACCATTAACTCATTCCCTTACCACACAGTTCGGCCTCTTATTCTCCTTTCCAACAAATAGCATTAATTGAATCATATGCTACAAAGTGTGCTAAATTGATCAGAGTGTGAAATTGTCTAATGGATGGACATCAGTTGATTAAACTATTCCTCTTAATGTCCTCTTGAAGATCAATTTCCAAATATGGTGTAAATTACAATATCTGCCTTCTTTCTGCCATCAATGAGCAATTAGTTGCCTATTTCAAAGCCAATACCCACATCACTGCATCCTTGGCACTGTTGCTGCCTCACAGCGCCAGAGAACCGGGTTCAATTGTGACATTGGGCGCTGTATGTGTGGAACTTGCACATTCTCCCTGTGACCACCTTGTTTCCTCCGGATGCTCCGGTTTCCTCCTACATCTCAAAGATATGCGGGTTAATTGTCCTCTGTAAAATTGTCCTTAATTCATGGGCATTTGTGGATGCAAAGGTGGGATGACATAGAACTAGTGTGAACGGGTGAGCTGAAGGGCTTGTTTCCATGCTGTATCTCTAAATATAAACCAAAATATACTACAAAACTTCACTGTGCCCGATGTATTCAATTACTGAGTTGCTCCATTTCTCTAGTTGTAAACACTTTCTGCCTCTTTCTTGGTTCTTCAGCCTTTCCAACCCTTTTTACAACCTTTCCCAATCTTTCCCTTCCTTCCTTCCATCCAAATGTTTGCTTTTATTATTTGTCACTCTTTGGAGTTGGCAGGCTTGTGAGAAATTAGTATTGCTACATTTACAGGTAAATTGGAGGATTCCTGCTATTTCTGCCTTCACTAACCCCTAACACAATTCTTTGTAATGGAGATAGGCCTGTAATTTGATATTTCTGACTGGTACTTCATAGCTAAAAGGAAATGAAAGGGCTTGTAAAGCAATAAGCCCAGGCAGCAGGAGAAGTAATTGGTAGGAAAGGATTCTGCTTGTCAGTCTATTCTGAACTGCTTCCAACATGTCCTGTCCGTTCACCCTACTCCTTAGAATTTTACTATCCTCCCATCAGGAGGCAATTTGAAAATATCAGAGGAACTCTTTTGTGAGGAAAAAAAGACACAAATTGCTGGAGTAACTCAGAGGGTCAGGCAGCATCTCTAGAGAACTTGTATAGGTGACGTTTCACAAAGTGCTGGAATAACTCAGTGGGTCAGGCAGCATCTCTGGTGAACATGGATAGGTGATATTTTGAGACCCTTTTATGACACTGGTTGGAAATTTGAACCTGAGGTACTTTGATACAGTATGTATTATTAATGGAGCCAGGTGATAATACAAATAATTTGCTCCTCAGTTACTGCTACTCATGGGCACTAATTGCACAAATGCTGAAGAGAGGGAAGATGGCTTACCAAACAAAGTGGATTCAGCTCCCTACATATTCTAACCCTTTCAACAAATATCAAGGGTTGGAGGTAAGGTGGTCCAATGCATTTCATGAGTGTGAATGGTATTTCTTGCCTCAAAGCAGAAGGAGCAGAAGGTGGTAATTCAGACTATTGGGTTCATGTCAGATCCCAAATAGAGCAATTCCATCAATAGTTGGAAAGACAAGGAAGTGCAGATGTTTGAATCTTGAGCAGAACACTAAGTGCTGGGGGAATGCAACAGGGTCGCATGGTGGCGCAGCGGTAGAGCTACTGCCTTACAGCTCCAGAGACCCGATTTCGATTCTGACTACAGGTGCTTGTCTGTACGGAGTTTGTACATTCTCCCCGTGACCTGCATGGGTTTTCTCCGAGATCTTCCGTTTTCTCCCACACTCCAAAGACGTACAGGTTTGTAGGTTAATTGACTTGGTGTAAATGTAAAAATTGTCCCCAGTGTGTGTAGGGTAGTGTTAATGTGCGGGGATCGCTGGTCGGTGCGAACTCGGTGGGCCGAAGGGCCTGTTTCCGTGCTGTATCACAAAATAAAGACTCAAAAGCCATGTTCTCTGGCGCAGAAAATTACAAAGATTCCCAACACTTTGAGAGAGGAAATTCTTCCTCATCTCAACCTTAAATGGGTACTGTCCACTAGGAACCCCTATGTGGTCACCAAGGACAGATTAAAAATCTACCCATTTTTACGTATATTGCTCTTAGGATGGAGCAATGGAATGGTTGTAACTATGAGAGGCTCAAATGTATCATAACCTTGCAAGTGAACAAATCTGCAGGTTCCACAGAGATCAGCAATTATTCATGCTTGGTCACTCTGAAATTTCCCTGGCCAAATTCATAATTTACTGCCTCCTTCCAAGAGGCTTAATTTTGATGTCACTACCCCATTTAATAATTCCATTTAGGAGGCACAGTGACGCAGCAGGTAGAACTGACCTTATGTGCTCTCTGCGTGGAGCTTGCACGTTCTCCCCATGATCATGTGGGCTTATTCTGGATGCTCCAGTTACCCCCCACATCCCCCAGACGGGTGGGTTTGAGGCTTAATTGGCCTTTGTAAATTTCCTCTGGTGTATAGGGAGTGGATGAGAAAGAGGGATAGATTCAAACTAGTTTGAACAGGCGATCGATGATCAGCGCTGACTCGGTGGGCCGAAGGGCCTGCTTCCATGCTGTATCTCTAAACTTTAAACTAATTAAAACATTTACGTACTTTGTAACCAAACATCATGCACTTTTTCGCTTTCAAAACTGCATTCTAAACAATAAACATGCAATTGTGGACAATAAGCCTTTAATCGTAGCTTGGAATAGACCAGGAATTCAATGGTTTTAATAATTATGATGTACCGCTGCTTGTCAAGGTATGAAATTAATATTGTTATTCCTGTGGCCTAGCTGTTACTATGGCAATGACTTTAACAACCCTGAGAACTGCTGCCCTGCTGCACTGTAATATAAAACAAACTACTTCTGATCTTATCGAACCAGCAGCAGATCAGAACCTAGCCTCACACTGGTGAACTTAAAATCAATTGAACGTCACACCTCGCTTCTCTTGTATGTCGGTTAACTTTATTTCTGTCATGATGAAACTCCCATGTACATAGAGTAAAACTCGGATTGTTTCAAAGTGCTAATAGTCTGGAATCTGGCTCATTTATTCGGCTTGAACGTGATCTTTTGGTCCAGAGTGCAAGCTCGCTGTGCTGTTCAGAGCCAGGGTACATGTTGCAGATGAAACTGGGAGCTTTAGTATATTTCCTGCTTCCTTTAAACTCACGGTTCACTTGAAATTCACTAAATTACTGTATAACGTGTTAAAAACAGTGAAATAAAAATGGAGGAAGGAACAGCAGATGCTGCTTTACACCGAAGATAGACACAAAATGCCAGAGTAACTCAGCGGACAGGCAGCATCTCTGGAGGGAAGGAATGGGTGACGTAACCCATTCCTTCTCTCCATATTGTAGATGCTGCCTGCCCCACTGAGTTACTCCAGCATTTTGTGTCTATCTTTGAAATAAAAGTGGGTTTAGTTCTTAATAGAAGTGGCATCGGACAGTCCGGAAAGTCTGTTGATACGGCATCACCCAAGGCCCAAGTACGTCGGATTATTGGAGTTTTACTGTACAGCGTGTTTTATGTTAATTACAGTGAGTTGGAGCAGGACATTAAAATAGGGGCAACAAGAGAAGCAATGATCAGGGTTTTAATTACATGCTTTTATATTTGTTTCCCTTAAAAAAAACATATTTTAAACTGAAGATAGACACAAAGTGCTGGAGTAACTTAGCAGGACAAGCAGCATCTCTGGAGAGAAGGAATGGGTAATGTTTCGGGTCGAGACCCTTCTTCAGACGTCTTCGCAGTGACCCAACCTTTGTCCACTCCCTGGCCCTCCTCTGAACCCAACCCCCATCCTTGTCATGTCTTCACCATCCCCCTGACCTCCCCCTTTCCGATACGGAATGCTTCGTTCCGCTTCGTTCCCCTCTGCCCCCTACTCAATGAGTTCCGGGTCCGCCATGACGTAGAGCTTTTCTTCCGTCGCCTCCGCCTCCGTGCTTTTTTCTATAGGAAGGAATCCTCAGCACCCAGTAATGACCCCTTCTCCCGTCTCCTCCGGTCCTTCTTGGATTCCCCAGAAAGGCCTTTACCCTCTCTAAATCTTTTTTATTTCCAACTGTCGGCGTGACATCAACCGTCTCAACTTTTCCACTCCCCTTACCTACTCCAACCTCACCCCCTCTGAATGTACAGCCCTCCGCTCACTCTGCAGTGACAAGGGAGGTGCCGTGGTAGTCTGGCGCGCTGACCTCTACCCCACTGTGGCCAGGCGCCAGCTCTCGGACACCTCCTCCTACCTATCCTTGGACCATGATCCCGCAGATGAGCACCAGGCCATAATCTCACAGACCATTTCACATTTTATCACTTCTGTCTGTCTGCCTTCCACAGCCCCCAACGTTATCGTTTCCCAGCCCAGCACAGCCCGGGTTTTCCCTTCTCCCCAAAATCCATAAGCACAACTGCCCTGTCAGACCCTTTGTTTCTGCTTTCTCCTGTCCCACTGAAATGATTTCCACGTACCTCGACTCCATCCTAATCCCCCTGGTCCAATCTCTCCCGACCTATGTCTAAGATACCTCATATGCCCTAAACAAAAGACAGGAAAACAGCGCCTTCACACCGAGCAAAGGCGCGGGTTACAGCTGGTTACTGACCAGTCCGACGAATGGTCTCGACCCGAAACGTTACCCATTCCTTCTCTCCAGAGATGCTGCCTGTCCCGCAGAGTTACTCTAGCTTTTTGTGTCTATCTTCGGTTTAAACCAGCATCTGTAGTTCCTACCTACATATTTTAGACTGATTCAGTTTCAGTTTAGTTTACCGAGGTACAGTGAAAGCTTTTGTTGCGTGCTATCCAGTCAGCAGGTGAAGGATCTCACCACACCTCTCAGAAATATTTCCATTTATTTCAAGTATAGCGAATTACTTTGAAAGGTAATAGCTATAACTGTGTAGGTTCTCCAGAGAGCAATGATACGAGTCAATAAATACTTATCGAAGTTTCATTGTCAAATTTGTGGAAGACTGAAGAAAGCACAATTAAATGTGAGAAGCTTAAAATGTAAATCTTGGAGATAAAACCATCGGATGAAATTTAACGCAGGAAGTTGTGAGGTAATATTTATTACGAGAAATATGAAGAACATAAATGTGTAGAATGGTGAAACTTTGAAATTAGATAGCAAGTGTAATAGTTCTGGGTTAAGAAATAATGCTTTGAATGTGGAAGGTTGAATAAGTGGAAGAGATGAGGATTGTGGATTTCAGCAGAAACTAAAGAAAGATCCAGATATAGAATAGATTGTAAGAGATTTATGGACAAAGTATGGACAAAGAGAGTCATAAAGCTGTGAAATCTGATCTTGGAGCTGTGATTGAAGTTGAGACCTGGTCAACAATTAAATATATGTTGGAGAACAGGATGAAAGAAAGAAGGATAAAGGGATCTGGGTATAGAATGAACAGAAGGGGTAGTACAGATTACTGTTCAGAGGTTAAACAGACACCAACATCGACTGGCTTGAACCAGATTGTTGGTGCTTTACCTTTCACATAGTGCAGAGATATATATGACCTCACTGAGTAAATAGTGTTGGACAATGAGGTTATATTGGTTGTTTTTTTACTTCCAGCTATTGACATGAAATACTGACTCAGTTTCTCTCTCCACAGACGCTGTTTGAGCTACTGAGCATTTCCAGAATTTTCTGGGTTTTTCTAAATTTCAGATTTCCAGCATTTGCATTTTTTTGTGTTTAAATATATTTGCTTATTTGTATTGTTTCAGGGAGCTCTGAATGAGTCTCAGAGAAAACAGCAAGGAAAGCAGTTTCCAAAATGTTTGTCTTCCTGAATTTAGTTACTTCATTTTAAATAAAAGACAATTTCTCTGTGTAACAAATTAAGACTAGGCTTATAATTAGAAAGCAATAACGTACAATTGCATTCAAGAATTGATGTTCATAATTATATAGCAATTACTGGTGATGTTCAAAATGGTATTGTGAAATAGGGAAGAATCAGTTCCATTAACAGTAAAGGGCCTGTCCCACTTGGCCGTCATTTACGCGACAGGCCGGTAGTGACGGTCGCGCGCGTCATCATGCGTCTTCCTGCTTCAGCACAGCTGTCGTGACGTCATTTGAATACCCGGTGGAAAGTTGTTTAGTGCATAATACTGTATTTTCTTTCTAATTATGGTGTAATTCAGAAAATTCGTCACTTTGGGTTATGTTTTCATCCCCCCCTCCCCTTCCCCCCCACCCCCACGGAATATACATGTTTGCTCTGTGCTCAGTACAAATGGTATTGGTTCCAATCGCTGTGTTGCGGTTGGATGGTACCCCGCATCGAGGAAATGGCTAAACACCTATTAATTAAGTGACTTTTGCGCGTTCCCTTCGGGGTGTGGGATGGGGGTTCGAAATGACGAGAACTTGACACGTTGTGAGTGAAGCTGGAACAAAAAATAAATAAACAGGTAAAATAATCAGAGCCGACTCAGCATATAAGCAAAATACCGAATATTGTTCTTTGACTCCCTGACCTTGCATTAACATTGAACCTTGCGCCGCGAACTCAATTATCGGTGCAGCTGCCCGTTGAACAAAATGTTTTAAACTCTATAAAAGATTGTCAAGTGTCTGAATATTCGCAATTTTTAATGAATCATCATCAGCATGAAACGTGGCAGATCTGCCGACCGCAATATGTTACCTACATGTGTACAGGCAAATTACTCAATCGAGATGACTTATTCTCTGGGGACTTTCTGATTTCAAACTCCATCGCAAAATGCACCTACATTCCACCATCAAAAGCATGTGCAATCAAGATATTCGTGATAGTTGATTCGTATACTATAGTACTGCAAGTACGAGGTCAGGACATCAGCGTGCAACCGCCATACGTCCGCATGCGTACGCGATACATCACGCCGGAGGCGCGCGAAGATTTTGTGCACTACAAAATCCTGGAGCGCCGCGCGATACCGCGGGCAACTCCATACCCCTCTGTGCTTCTCCGTGCGACCGTCCCGCGCTGCCCACACGCTACCCCGTGCGTCTCAACGTGACGATGAGGTCGCATAAATGGCGCACAAATGACGGCCGAGTGGGACAGGCCCTTTAGGCTCTATCTATCGTCAGTTAATATTAGCTAAAGAGTAAAGGGAGACTTTAATGAAAACAACCATGGAATTAAACTTAACATTCCTTTCACTGGTTTTTCAGTGGTTTTAAGATCTGCTGGCAAAGGTACTTAACAGGTGGTCCAAATTGGGTTTGTACAATTGATACAATTCCATATTGCAGCTGGAAACAGGAGATGTGCTGCTTTTTCATTTAGTGTTACTGAAGTGGATTAGATGCACCTGCGCCACCTCCATCAGCACCAAAACACCCACAGACTCAATTGTGAAGCACGAAATTCACCACAGGAACATCCTGTGAGGAGCAAAGTTGGAAGCAGAATGTAACATATCTTTTGAAGAAGAAAAAATAAAAATCATATGAGGAAAGATCCGGCTTGAAGTAAAATAGCGGCCAGCGAAGAAATGAGCCACCCCTTGTAATTCTGAACATCTCCAGTGGTTCTTATATAAGCATTGCTTCTTGAATCTAATTATATTCATTCATTTATAGTTATGAGTTTCATCTACATTTGTTACAAAGAGTCTTGTTGTCACACGGGCGACACAGTAATACTGTTGGTGGAATCACTGCCTCACAGCGTCAGAGACCTGGGTTCAATCCTGACCTCGGGTGCCGTCTGTGTGGAGTTTGCACGCTCGCCCTGTGACCGCGTGGGTTTTTTTTGGGGTCCTCTGGTTTTCTCCAACATCCCAAAGTCGTGCAGGTTGGCAATTTAATTGTCCACCATGGAGGTGTGGTAGAATTTATGGGAATATGAGGAAAAATTAAAAATGATCAATGTACGATTAGTGTAAATGGGTGTGTAATGGTCACCATGGACACGGTTGGCCAAATGGCCTGTTTACGTGCTGCGGTGAAACTGCAGCCATCGCCTGCAGAGGTTGGAACATTGAGCGGCAGACGGAGAATTAATTTCTACAAGAATCTGTACCCTTCTGCCAGGATAAATAACATAATTACAACAGCTTGCAGTGAGTCGCAAGATGGTAACTTAATCAAGCCGGCTGATATATGTCATAGACTGCAAGAGCAAAACTCCCAGTAACTATTCAAACCCGTCACCTTTTTGCTGCCCTCTTCACTCAACAGTGACTCTGCCTCACCTGATATTGTACAATGGGTTTGGGTTCTTCAGTCGATAACTGCTATTTGAAATAATACTGGACAGGCAACGTCAGTGTACACTTGGGCACCCAGTACCAGGAAAGGCATAATTTACATTCTAAATTCAATGCTGTTGTGAAACTATTTCCAATTTGAAAAGACATGAAGTTGCACTTTAAACCCAGAATTAGCTCCTAGTTTGAGTGGTCTGAGAAAATCCTGCTGGGACAACTGCCTCTAATCTAAATTGCACCAAGTCCCACTCAGCCACCACCTGTCTTCACTGTACCAAATGTTATAATTCACATCCTTGTGTTCAAATAAATCTGTGACCAGACTTCCTCCACCCAGCCACCCCCATCCTTATGCTCCTCCTACTCTGTGTTCCTCCAGCTCGATTTCTTTCACATCGGTCACATAGAACAAAGAACAAGGAACAATACAGCAAATGAACAGTAATGGTCAAAAGCAACAGCAGCACGCGGCCCAATCCAACAGCCAGAGACAACTTCACCTGTGGAAGCTGTGGGAGGGTCTACCTGTCAAGGATAGGCCTAGTCAGCCACAGCAGGAGATGCAACCACAGATGAAACATTCCCCTTTCCAAACAGGAGAACATCAAACCCACACCATCATCCTTCGCAGATGGATGGACACTAACATTTTCTCACACAATATAGAAGTAAGCCATTCCACTCCTCTGTCCCATTTTCCCACTCTTGAGCCCTGCAGTCAATCCTCTCATACATGCCCATAAACATTCCCCTGAGTATTTCAGTCACCTGCAAGAAAGGGCAATTTACAATAAACCAGCAGTTAGTCTTTGGGATATCACAGTCACATGGAGAACGTGCAAACTCCACAAAGACAATACTGGAAATCAGAATCTATCCCACATCACTGAAGCCCTGAGGCAGCTGCACTACTTGCGGTGTCACTGTGCCACCGATTCCAAAGGTTTTACTCATGTCTATGTTATGTCCACATTTTAGCCTCAATTAAAGAGTAAATGTTTAGCGAATCACCACTACAATACTTTGAATCTCTCCCTGCTTTCAGGGTCAGTTAATGTTGACAGTATGAAATCACACTACATGTACCAAATGGTAGCCCAATGGGCAGCCTTTGGTTTAAACCAGTTTTAGCTTTTAGTTTTAGTTTAGTTTAGTTTAGTCAGCATGGAAACAGGTCCTCCGGCCCACTGAGTCCACGCCGGCCATTGATCACCCGTTCACACTG
>JAXLNO010000323.1:17500-22500 GCA_038087875.1 Malacoraja senta | reverse complement strand
AGATTATCCGGCAGAAGTCTTCAAGAAAAGAGCGCTGTTCACTGAGACAAAAAGAATACTGAAGAATGTACATGGTTTGAGATACGGCCTGCTTTATCCCGCAAGACTAAGAGTCACCTACAAGTCCAAGGAGCTATTTTTTACGGACCACGAAAAAGCACTGAAATACGCCAAAGAAATCGGGAACCTGACCGTAGACTGAAGAATTTACTTTACGCCTTAGGAGTCAAGGACTAACAGGACCACCAGATCTAAAAGGACCTTTAGAGTTCTTTTAAGAGCTTTAAGGACATTCGAAAACCGAAATGGACGGAGGACATTGGAGAAAACCGTGACCTTTGTAATTTAATTTTATTAATTTTACTAATCATTGTTATTATCTGTATATTCATACCTAACTACAACTAATACTTATTTAATATCCACATTACTACTAAAATTATTAACATCAACATTCCTCATAAAAATTTAATACTGTATATGATTGATAACAATGATTAATAACTAATAGTCTTTGATTAACGTAGAGATGAATTACATACTTATATTATATAAGAGGATATGCAAGAGGTAAATTAGCCTATGTCATAATAAAACTTGACGGTTTTCCTCTTTGATTTTCAAATTAAAATTAAATTTATAGGTTTAGCGAAGAAAATAATATAATATGCAGAGAATAATAACGTTGTGAATTTTTGATATTCTTGAATTTTTCTGCAGGGATACGTGCTTATGTATGTATGCACATGGGTATATATACATATATATATGTATGTATGGTGTGTGTGTGTATGTATGGGTATGTATATAAGTTTGTTACTCCCAAAGAAGTTATTTGAATGTTAGAAATAATCTTTCTTTTTCTTCGGGCACGGAGCTGGGAATTTTTTTTTCTTACAAATGCTACGGAAGTCTTTAGAATTCTAGCCACGTTAGTGTGGCTATCACTAACTACACTAATTGTAGATGTAGTTCTTTTTCTTTCACCCTTTACTAATCAATTCTATCACTTTTTTCACTTTAAATATTTTTATAACTCAACGTTTGAATGGAAAAACAAGTCTAATACAAGGAGATGTGTTCGGAAGAGCGATGTATATGATTTTAAATTCATCTATCTGAAGTTCGGTAGCAGGGTCAGGTTCTATGTGTTGTACTTTCTGCTCGGCTATAGACCACCTTAGAAACAATATGCAAGATGTTAATATGATAAGAGGGGGTCAGGGAATAACATTTTGTAGTTGGAATGTCAAGGGAATCAATGAACCAATTAAGAGAGGTAAAGTTTTGGCACATCTAAACCTAATCAAAACAGATATAATATTTCTCCAAGAAACGCACCTTAAAAAGGAATCTCAACATAGACTTAAAGCTAAGTGGATCGCTGAATCATATCATTCCTCTTTTTCCCATAAATCCAGAGGAGTTGCAATATTAATTCGTAAAGGAATACATTTTTCGAACTCTTCAACAATAGTGGATATTGATGGTAGATATATTATATTAGTTGGAGAGTTAAATGGTGAAAAAGTAATTCTTCTCAATGTATATGGGCCTAACTTTGATAACCCCATGTTTTTTAATAAAACATTTAATAAAATTCCTGAATTTACACAATATAAATTAATAATTGGAGGAGACTTCAACTGTACATTAGATTCATACTTAGATAGATCTTCAAGGCAAAAAAAAGTAAAATCTCAATCAAGTGTATTTTTAAATTCATTTATTAATACCACTAATATTAAGGATGTCTGGAGAATAGAAAACCCAACTGGACGGGAATACTCATTTTACTCACCAGTACATAAAACATACTCAAGAATAGATTATTTTTTGGTTGACTCTAGGTTTATCCCATTTATTTATAATTCAAAATATCATAACATTATAATCTCAGATCACGCACCTGTAACATTCATGATTAAATTAAATGGAATGTCCGAGAAACAAACATATTGGAGATTCAACCCACAAATTTTGAACGAAAGATCATGCCAGGAATATATTATTAAACAGATTCAAATATTTTTGGAGGTAAATGACAACCCTGACACACCTCTTATGTGGGAAACGTTTAAAGCGTTTGTTCGTGGTACATTAATTTCCGCTCAAGCATTTTATAATAAAGAGAACAGGATTAAACAACAAACATTGGAAAGTGAAATCAAGCAACTAGATATAGAAAATGCGAGAATGCCATCTATTTTAAAACATAATAAAATTGCTGTATTAAAATATAAATTAAATAAAATGTATTCAGAACAAGTAATAAAACTTTATCAAAAAACCAAACAATTACATTTTGAATTTGGAGACAAACCACAAAAACTATTATCACGTCAGTTACGAAAAATGGAAGGGGAAAAAATAATTCATAAAATTAGAACAGAGACAGGAGAATTATTAAAAATGCCCAAGGACATAAATGATAGATTTCTCCAATACTATCATAACCTTTATTCAACTAAAACCGTAGGACAATCAGAAGGAATAGCAGATTTCTTACTAAAATGTAATTTAAAAGGTTTAGATTCAAACGATAGAGAATTATTAGAAAAGGAGATTACCATAAAAGATATTGAGGAGTCTATCGGCTCTTTAAAAAATGGTAAAGCAGTAGGACCAGATGGTTTAGGCTCCGAATTTTATAAAAAATTTCATGACTTGCTTTGCCCACGTTTACAAAGATTGTATGAGTATATCTATACTCAACAGAAACTTCCAGACACTTTAAATGAATCTATAATAACACTTATTCCTAAAGCTGATAAAGATCCGGAAGACCCGGGATCATATAGAGCAATCGCACTTTTAAATACAGATCAGAAAATATTAACTAAAATACTAGCGAATAGATTAAGTACAGTGATGAATAAATTAATACACCCTGACCAAACAGGCTTTATTCAGAAACGGTACTCATATTATAATCTAAGAAGATTATTTAATATTATATATTCCAAGAGAAATATTAAGGAAGATCTAGCAATAATCTCACTTGACGCTGAAAAAGCATTTGATCAGGTCGAATGGTCTTATTTATTTTCGGTGATGGAAAATATGCAGTTAGGGGAGAAATTCTGTACATGGATAAAACTGTTATATACAAATCCCACGGCTAGAATATTTACAAACCAAAGGTTGTCATCTAAATTTAGTCTATCTAGAGGTTGTAGACAAGGATGCCCGTTATCTCCATTATTATTTGCGCTTGCTATTGAGCCACTTGCAGAAAGAGTCAGGGGGCATCCGGAAATACACGGATATAACACAAAGGACACAGTGAATAAAATTTCTTTATACGCAGATGATGTATTAATTTACATTACAAAACCAGAAATTAGTATTCCAAACTTATTAAAGCTAATAACCCAATTTGGTTCACTTTCAGGATACAGAATAAATTGGAATAAAAGTGAAATTATGCCAATAAGGGAACATAACAAACAGATAATACAACAATTTCCATTTAAAATAGTAAAGGAAAAATTTAAATATCTAGGTATTTATATAACTAAGAAATATACATCATTATTTAAAGCAAATTTTCCACCATTACTAAATAAACTACATAAGAATATTCAATACTGGAAAACACTTCCTATCTCAATGGTAGGCAAAATTAATGCCATAAAAATGATTTTTTTACCGCAAATATTATACCTTTTTCAGACAATTCCGATATATCTGGCAAAAACCTTTTTTAAAAAACTGGATTCTATTGTTAATGATTTCATCTGGGATTATAAGAATCATAGGATAAACAAAAGACATTTGTGTAAATCAAAAATGAATGGAGGCTTGGTTTTACCCAACTTTTTGTTTTATTTCTGGGCAGTTAATATTAAAAATATGAATTTCTGGTTGGAAGAAATAGATCATCAGCCAGACTGGTTAAAAATGGAAAAGGAAGATTGTTTACCTTTTGATATCGGTTCGATTTTATTTGCTACGTCTAAATTAAACAAAAAAATTTATAGGGAAAACCCTATAATATTTAGTGCTATACGAATTTGGAAACAATTAAAAAAGACATTAAAATTAGATAATTTATCACTTTTTCTTCCAATTGTGAATAACCCTTTGTTTAAGCCTTCATGGTTGGACGGGGGTTTTACACAATGGAAGAATTATGGAATTAAAAATATGGGACAACTTTACAAGGAAGGCACTTTTCTGACATTTCAGGAGTTGCAACAGACTTACGGACTTCGAGGAAATGATTACTTCAGATATCTTCAACTTAGAGATTATGTAAAATCAAATACTCAAAATTTTCGAATTAGAAATTCAGAAATTCTTGATGAATGTTGGAACAAACATCCTAATACAGAAAAATTAATATCTTATATATATAATATCTTATTAGACAGTGACATTCCATCGACGGACTTACATAGACAAACATGGGAAAAAGAATTAAATCAAATAATAACGAAAGATACTTGGGAAGAAAGTTTGCAACACATACATCAATGTTCATTAAACGCCAGACATTCTCTAATACAATTTAAAGTAATACATAGGTTACATTATTCCAAAACAAAACTACATAAAATTTTTCAACATATCTCACCTATATGTGATAAATGTCAACATTTAGAAGCTACCTTATCTCATATGTTTGCAAACTGTATAAAAATTAAACAATTCTGGGTAAATATTTTCAGTATAATATCTAAAGTAACCAGCACACAATTGCACCCAGATCCAAAATTAATAATACTTGGAATATTAGAATTAAATCAAACATTTAGAATAACACAAAGAAACTTTATTGATTATAGTTTAATAACAGGAAAAAAATTAATTCTAAATTTTTGGAAAGGCCCTACGACCCCCACAATTAAAATGTGGATTATAGAAATGACGGAGACCTTAAATGTGGAAAGAATCAGACTCTCCCTGTTGGACAAACAGGAATTATTCATTGGAACATGGTCTCCTTTTATTGATTACCTAAAGGGCCAGAACAGTTCAGCACAGGAACCTGACTA